>JAJEOU010002330.1:0-22620 GCA_021534815.1 Acrocephalus arundinaceus
ACAAACCTCTCAGAGACTCCAAGGCAAAAGCCAAACCCAAAGGCCTTGGAAAAACCTGCAGTCCCTGGCAGCATGAAGGAGCCCCCCAGGGCCATTGCTGACCAAGGCTCCTTCCCCAGGGACTCCTTCCAGCACATCCTGGACGCCACTGGCATGGGAGGGGGATGCTGAGGGCAGGACAAGGGGCTGACAGTGCCCAGCCTTGCTGGGGCTGTGCCAGGAGGCCCCAGGGCCTCAGGACAAGGTGTCTCCTCAGTGTCCTTGGTGGCACAGAGGCTGCTGTGGCCCAGGGCACCAAGCCTTGGCTTCTCTTTGTCCCCTCCTGTAATCCCTGCCTGCAGTTCTCTGCTCTGCCTGGGGCCTGGGGACACTTTCTGTGTCGTGTCCCTCAGTGGGACCCATTAAAACTTGCAAAAACTTTGGAGTTGGCTTCTGCCTTGGAGTTCTGGAGAGGTTTCTTCAGCTCCCTCTCAGGGACTGATGTTCAGGGCCTCAGCACAAAGCCCCGAGAGGGTCATTAAAGTCCTTGTGCTGTGTCTGTGCTGATGAGCAGGGCTGAGCTCATCACTCAGAGGCAGCTCCTGGTAACCAAGAAGAGCTTAAAAACACATTTCTCTGGATGAGCAGCTTTTCTGCCAGCCCAGCAGGGCTGGGGCACTGCCTGCAGCCACCGCGGGCACAGCACACAGGCACACAGGGCTTCAGCTCAGCCTGGGCTGGCAGCACAGAGCAGAGCTCACTCAGGGCTCACTGCAGGAGAAATCCTCCCAGGCTTGCAAACAGTCACTCTCTGGCTGGGGGAAGAGAAGCTGCAGCTCCTGCAGGGATCTCCTGAAGCTGCCACATCCCTCAGCTTGGAGCACTTTCCAGGAGCACTCTGGGAGCTGCTGCAGGGCAGGGATGTGGCCCTAGGGCAGGGCTGGGTTTCCCTGCTGCCCCAGGCCAGGCCCAGCACAAGGCAGCTCCCTGGGGCCAGGCTCTGCTGCAGGGCTGAGCAGCCGGGGCTGCAGCCAGGGGTGCCCAGGGCTGTGGTGCAGAGCAGGGTCCTGCAGCCCAGGGCGCTGTGCTGGCCCAGGGACTCTGCTGCCTGCCAGGGACAGCTCTCAGCCGGCCCGGGGAGCTGCTGCCAGCGCTGGGGAGAAGCTGTGGGGGGAAGGAGCCACCCTGAGCAGGGCAGCTGCTGCTGCTGCTGCTGCTGAGAGGGGCTGTGTGGGGCAGGGCTGCTCCCAGCTCCACACCAGCCTGGGCACAGCTGCGGAGGACACTTGCCAAAAGAAGGTAAGCCTGGCATTGCTGTAAAGATCAGGAGCTTTCCTGAGAGTGTTTTCAATTTCCTGTTTGGAGAAGGATGGGAAAGCTGGGATGCTAACCAAGGATTTTTTCTTTTTAAAACATTTTTCATATATTTGTAGCTCTGTTAACTACTATTATATAGTTATAAAACTATAATTTTTAATTCACTTTGTTCAGCTACTATTACAAACTTATGTATGTATAATCCTTAAATAACCATAGTAGTTTTTCTACCATTTATCTTAGATTTTAGAACAATAGGCTGATTTCTAAATACATTCCTGAAATACTTTATAGTCTAATTATCAGGAATATGACATATAAGAAGAATGTTTTGGTTTTTAACATGATTGTGAGAAGTCATAAAAATAAGTGAGGCAACAAAGCCCGTGGAAGAGCTCCAATGGGTTGACCCAGGGGTGTGTAGCTGGGGAAGCTCAATGTCCCATTGGATGTTCCTGTTAAATAGCTTAATTAAATAAACTTTAAAAAATTGTTGAAATCAGGGGCTGGGTATGCCCATCTCCACTGGGACACCTAAAAGCTTCCAATACAATTCTGGTTTATAATTTATTGTTCTAATGCTGTTACAAGGATTTTTTTCTCTTTTGATTATAGGCAACAGCAGGATGATAGAATAAGAAAAGAAATTATAATCACAGAAAATTCTGAGTTGAAAGGAACACACAGGATCATCAAAGTAATGTTTCAACATTTACAGAGACTCTCTGACAGCTGTCTCTGCCCTGCGCTCCCAGGCACAGCACCACCACATCTGCTCTTGTTCCTGCACTGCCCTGATCCTGTCCCTGTCATCTGGTGCTCTCAGGGAGGCTCTGGCCTTTGCTGCAGCTGAGTCAGGCACTGCCCTTGGCATTCCTGCCAGGCAGCTGTGGCCATGGCAATGGGGTGTCCAAGCTTCCCTGGGCCCTGTGGGGCTGTGGGCAAAGCAGTCCATGGGAAAGGGGAATGAGCTGAGCCCCCTCCCTGAGATCCCATCATGGGCACACCCAGGGATCTCCTTGATGTGTCCTTCACAGCTCTGAGCTGCCCTCCTGGCTGCAAATCTGTGCCAGAGCCCCTGGGAGTTCCCTGAATGTGCCACGGGGAAGTGCAGAGATGCCAGAGCTGAGGAAATGCTGCTGGGTTTGCCAAGGGAGCCGGGAGTGTCCTTGGCAGAAGGGGGTGCTGAGACCTTGCCCAGAGCTCTTTGGAGAGGGTGAGACATTGAGGGATCCCTGTGCTCTGGGCAGGGTCTGGTTTATCCCAGGGTGACAGGGGAGTGTGATTGTGCTCTGACTGCAGCCAAAGCTGCAAACACAGGGCAGTTGGGAACAAGCCCATCCAGCCCCTCACCTTCCCTGAGCCAAAGGGAATCCTTTGCCTCTCATCTCTCACTGGCAAAATGTGAGTGCAACAGGAATGCTCAGGATATCTGACCTCAGAAAACCAGGCAGGAAAATGATGTATAAAATTCCTTCCTGCTCTCCGTGTCCTTTAGAATTGGGAATGCAGATGGCAAAAAGCCTGTCTGCGTTAGGAGTGATTCCCCTGACAAATCCTGAATATCCAGCCTTGTCCCTCTGCAACATGGCCACAAACGCAGGGCAGCAGGGCAGGGATGGCTCCTGGAGAGCCCCCACACACAGGCCTGGCTGCTCCTGGCACACTCAGACAGCACAACTGGAGCTCAGGCAGGGACCTGGGGGAAGGTTTTCCCAGAGCAGGAACAAGGGTGGGTGGGTATCAGCAGGACAGTCTAAAGGGAATGGCCAAGGTTTGGCTGAAAGCAGCCTCTGCTGAGTTGTCCTTGTCCTTTATCCATGAACAGGTGCCCATGGCCAGCCAGAACAAATGTCCAACAGCAGCTCCATCAGCCACTTCCTCCTGCTGGCATTGGCAGACACGCGGCAGCTGCAGCTCCTGCACTTCTGCCTCTTCCTGGGCATCTCCCTGGCTGCCCTCCTGGGCAACGGCCTCATCATCAGCGCCGTAGCCTGCGGCCACCTCCTGCACAGCCCCATGTTCTTCTTCCTGCTCAACCTGGCCCTCACCGACCTGGGCTCCATCTGCACCACTGTCCCCAAAGCCATGCACAATTCCCTCTGGGACACCAGGAACATCTCCTATGCAGGATGTGCTGCACAGTTGTTTATGCTTGTCTTCTTCCTTGGGTCAGAACTTGCTCTGCTGACCATCATGTGCTACGACCGCTACGTGTCCATCTGCAAACCCCTGCACTACGGGACCCTCCTGGGCAGCAGAGCTTGTGTCCACATGGCAGCAGCTGCCTGGGCCAGTGCTTTTCTCTATTCACTGCTGCACACAGCCAATACATTTTCCCTGCCCCTGTGCCATGGCAATGCCCTGGGCCAGTTCTTCTGTGAAATCCCCCCGATCCTCAAGCTCTCCTGCTCAAACTCCTACCTCAGGGAACTTGGGCTCATGGCTGCTAGTGTCTGTGTGGTTTTGGGTTGTTTTGTGTTCATTGTTTTCTCCTATGTGCAGATCTTCAGGGCTGTGCTTAGGATCCCCTCAGAGCAGGGACGGCACAAAGCCTTTTCTACCTGCCTCCCTCACCTGGCTGTGGTTTCCCTGTTCACCACCACTGCCATATTTGTCAACCTGAAGCCCCCCTCCATCTTCTCCCCAAATCTGGATCTGGCCCTGTCAGTTCTGTACTCGGTGGTGACTCCAGCCCTGAACCCCCTCATCTACAGCCTGAGGAACCAGGAGCTCAAGGCTGCAGTGAGGAGACTGATGACTGGATGGTTTCAGAAACATTAAAGTTCTGGCCACTTTCTGGAAATCACTTGTAATAAAAGTCATATTTGATACTTCTTGTTGGTTTCATTTTGGAGGTTCTTTTTCTTAGGTTTGTACTTTTAATATTATCCAAAGAAGTATTGTTATTCGATTTATTTTCTCATTTTGTTTCTCTCCACATTCCCCATGCCCACAGACTGTGTCAATGAGGGGCTGTACACTTGGTGATTTAAATTGAACCAAATGATCTCCCAGCCAAGTTTTCTGCAGGGATTTCCCTTTTGTTCCCTTCTCTGGAGCTGCAGCAGCAATGTCTGTGTGCAGATCTGGGGGCAGATCAGTGCTGGCACAGCAGCTGTGCCAAGGAGCATATACATGGCAGCTCTGCCTCAGGAGCCCCTGTTTGCACTGCCCAGAGCAGGCGTCAGCACCCCCATGGTGTTGGTGTGGGGAGATGAAGCTGAGGGAGCAAAATGCCATCAGCCCCTGGGGCCAGGAAGGGCTGGGGGACAGCAGGGAAATCACTCAGGTTTGTGGTGGCCTCTGAAATCACACAGAAAGGTTGTTCCCCTCAGCTGGGAGTTTCCTGTGTCACTGCAGGTGTTTTTGCTCAGAGCCAGGGCTGCCTGGCAGCCACCCCCACACTGGCCTGAGCATTTCGTTTCCTTCACCCTTGCTTTCTTTACTCTTCCTGCTACAAGTTTCTTCCTCTCTCCCACCCCTGTTCCCTGCCCTGCAAACAGACCATCCCTGGTTTCCCTTTCCTCTCTGACCCCGCTCCCCATTTCACTTCCTGACTTGGCACCATGGGAACGTCCCTTGGGGAGCAGGATCATCCTCCAAGTGCTTCAGGAATTGTCTGCAGGCTCCTGCAGTGCCTCCTGCTGCTCCCTTGCCAGGCCAGGGGGGCCCATCTGGGCTAGTGTGTCTGGCTGTGGGGCTCCCTGTTGTGGGTAAGGAGGAGGAGCTGCAGCGGCTCTGCAGGACTGACAGGATGGGCTTGGGGGCTGTGAGGGGAAGCTGAGGGACCTGGGCTGCTGGACCTTGTGAAGAGGAGGCCCAGGGCTCATCCTGCAGCTGCTGCAAGCGTGGTTTCAGAGAATGGCAGAATCAGCAAGGTTGGAAAAGACTTTGGACACCATCAAGTCCAACCTGTTCGCTGACACTGCCTTGTCTCCCCTGAGCCTCCTCTTCTCCAGGTAAACAACCCCAGCTCCATCAGCCACTCCTCACAGGACTTGTGTTCCAGACCCCTCACCAGCCTTGTTGCCCTTCTCTAAACATGCTCCAGCCCCTCCATGTCCTTCCTTAATTGGGGGGCCCAGAACTGGACACAGCACTCGAGGTGCTGCCCAACCAGTTCTGAGCACAGGGGAAGAATCACTGCCCTGCTCCTGCTGGGCACACCATTCCTGATCCATGGGAGTGCCAGGGGTTGGATGGAGGGAAATGGTGGGGAGAGGGTTGGAAAAAGGTCTGATTGATTGTCAGCCATGAAGGGTCTTTAGATTCATATCTATTCAGACAGCATTAGAAGGTGCTGGGGGTCAATATCAATTGGACATTGGTGATTGCAATCTTTAAATAGGTAAATGAAACATGAAAAGTTTTCTCTCTTCCTTGTTTTGTACGTAGCATATTCTCTTTGAATACAGTTCAGAAATCTTTCTAACTGACTACAGAAGAAGTGAAAAGTAAATTATTCCCAGAGGCTTTTCTTGTTTGTGTGTTTTTAGCAACTGTTTTTAGCTTTTCTCACTGAATTCCTGAACTGAAGAGCTTCAAAAACAAGAGCTCCCTGGAGTAATAAAATTCATCAGCAACCTCCAAGGAGCTGAGGATCCATCCTCATCAGAGCAGCAATGAACAGAAATGGGCACAGCTTTCTGGCTGCCCCAGATTTGAGATGACCTCTGGGCCTGGAGCAGGAGAAGCTCTGGAGGGCCCCAAGGCCGCGGCTGTTGTGCTGGCCTGGGCAGATGGGATGGCAGCAGGGGCTGCAGAGCTCTCAGCACCTCAGCCAGAGGGCAGCAGGGCACACAGGGAGCCTCCTTTTCCCTTGGCCCAGCCCCTTCCCCATGGCTGGGGCTGAGTCCTGTCTGAGCTGCAGCTGCTGCTGTGCCCTTGCCAGGGGCTGAGGCCGTGGGGCCCCTGCCCAGAGCAGCCTGGCCTGAGCAGAGCTGTGGGGCCAGAGGCGGCTGGGCTGTGCTGGGGAGAGGCCCTTGGTGCTGCCCAGAGCTCAGGGCAGCTGGCAGAGCTTGGAGGGAGCTGGGCTGGGCTGAGAGAGCCTGGCAGAGAAAGCATCAGTGTCCATCTCAGCCTGGGTGAGCGTGCAGGGGCAGGACTCAGCCCAGGCCTTGTGGGGCAGGGCCAGCGCCTGGGGAAGGCATTGAAAACAGGCAAGGGGCTCAGAGAGGAGGCTGCTCTGTGCCCTTGGTGGCATGGCCGTGGTGTCCACGGCAGCCTTGGGGCTCTGTGCCCCATGGCCTCCCTGCTGGGCAGCCTCTGCCATCTCCTGCACAGCCTGGGGCACCTGTGGGCCTGCACAGACAGCCCTGCCCTGGGCTCTGCTGGGCTCTGGGCCAGCAGAGAGGCCGCGCAGGGCTGGCCATGGCTGGCAACAGGCCCTGAGCCCTGCAGGAGGATGGAGCTGGGCCACAGCCAAAGTGCCCCGCAAACCTGGGCTGAGAAGCCAGGGTTAGCAAGGGCTGGGGACAGAGGCTGCACTGACAAATGTCCTGGGCCCCCTCCCTGCTCTGGCCAGCTTTAATTACCTTCTTGGAGCTATCGTGCTGTTTACATCAGACTCAGTCCCTCAGAGTGTGATTTAAAAACTTCTCGAGAACTCAAACTCAGATTTAAAATCCAAAGTTTCTTTAACTTGTAATGGATCCCATGGAGGCAAAGGCCTGAGAAAGTGTCCCCACGTTCCAGCCACAGCAGAACACTGTAAGCACGGATTAATGGTGGGGACAAACAAGGGAAAGGTGTCTCTGATGCTGAGAAAACCTGGATGTGTTTCATGAGTCCAAAAAGCCAAGGCCTGAGCCCCAGCCCCTGGCAAGGCACATCCTGTCCCTCCCTCCCAGCTCAGGGCTCTTCCTGGGGCACTGAGGTGCAGATTTTCAATGCCAAGGGCAGCACCATGGGGCAGCCCCTGCCAGGCTGCTGAGCAGGGAAAGGGAGGCAATGAGGCCCCAGGCCTGCAAGAGTCACTTGTCCCCTCATGGCCTCAGGCCCAGGGCCAGCAGCCATGGCCAAAGTGCTGCAGGAGTTGGCTGTGTCAGGGCCTTTCAGCTGCTGCCCATGCCTGTGCCCTGTGCAGCCCAGGCTGTCCTACGGTGTCCATGCCCTGTGCCTCTGTCCCTGCAGGCTGTCGTCATCCCCCGGCTGCCCCACCTGGCTGGCCCCTTCCTTTGCTGACAGCTCTGCATCCTGCCATCCCTGCCTGGCCACACAAAGCCTTGGGCTTGACACCAAAATGTTTAGTTCAGTTTTCACAGTGCCTGTTCACTTTTAGCACAGGAACAAGGCATGCTGGGCTGGCTTTTTCAGTGAGGACAGTTGGAAGACAAGAAGACATCTGACTCAAGGATGCAGTGGTAGAAAAAGCAAGGAGTGAATCTGGGAACTTAGGATGGGTTTTATAGTAATGGGTAGAGTATAATATGCTCTTAGTGACTGTATGTCAGCAACAAACTTGTAGAATTGCATGCCCACGTAAGGTTAGGAGTTATACCTCTTTAGACATCAGGCCTGAATAAATGATCCCCTCTTAAATAGAAAATTCCTTTTAAGGAGCCTTGTTCTGGTATTTTCGAAATTTGGTGATGGCAGGGCCTCACAGAACCAAGGAGTCTGCTGTGACACTGTGCAAACTCATGGAAAAAGGGTCCATTTTGACACAGTGGAACCACATGGCACCAAAATCCATATTGGCACAATGGGGCCACATTGAACCAGTGGTCCATTTTGATACTGGACACAGCTCCAAGGAGACCAGTGACACTGAGAAACCTCTTGGAACCAAGGGGCCATTCAGACACAGCAAGGCCTTGTGGAACCAGGGGTCCATTGTGACACTGCAGAACCTCACGGAACCAAGGTGATTGTGTTCTACTGTGGAACCTCATGGAACAAAGGGTCCATGGTGACACTGTGGAACCAAAGAGATTGTTTTTGGCAATATGGAAGCTCATGGAACCAGAAGTCCATTGTCACACAGCATGGCTTCATGGAAGCAAGGGTTTGTTGTTAAACTGTGTGGCCTCATGCAACCATGGGCCATTGTGATACAGCTTGGCCACGTGGAGCCAAGGGGCCTTTCTGACTGAGGAACCTCATGGAACCAAAAGTCCATTGTTACACTGTGAGGCCCTGTGGAACCAAGGGGACCACAGTGACATTGCAGGGCCTCATGGAACAGTGGAGACTGTTCTGACACTTTGGGACCCACTGGCACCAAAGGGGCCATTATAGCATGGCAGGGCCTCATGGAATCAAGGGGGCTGCAGTGAGCACTGTGGGTCTCCATGGGATGCAGGGTCCATTCTGACATCGTGGAACCAAGGATATCAGTGTGACACTATGGGGTAGTATGGAACCAAAGGTCCATTGTGACACAGCAGGGCCTCATGAAACCCTGGAAGCCATTTGTACACCTTGAGGCCTTCGGAAACCAAAAGGCCATTGTGGCACTTCAAGGCCTTGTGCAGCAAAGGGGACCCCAGAGACACTGTGGGCTCAATGGAACCAATGGTCTGTTGTGACACTGCAAGGCCTCATTTAACCAAGGGGCCATTGTGACACTCCAAGGCCTCATGGAAGCAAGGAACCATTGGGACACTATGGACTCTTGGCAGGCCAAAGGGCAGTTGTCACACTGTGTGGCACCATTGATCCAAGGAATCCATTATGACACTACAGGGCCCCATGAAACTGATGATTCATGTAACAGTGCAGGACCCCATGGAACAAAAGGGTTGCAGGACTGCATGGAACCAAAGGTTCATTGTGACATTGAGGGGCCTCATAAAATCCTGGAGGCCATTATGACACTTGAAAGGCCTGGTTGAATCAAGGGGCTCTGCAGGGCCTCATGGAACCAAGGAGACCATTCTGACATTGTGAGTCCCCATGAATCTAAGGGGCCATTGTGACCCTGTGGGAATTTATGGAACCCATGGGATCATGGAGGCACTGCTGGGCTACATGGTCCAATTGAGACAGTGTAAAATCAGCCTGAAGCAGGGCTTGGTGGAACCATGGAGACCATGGTGACACTGTGGGGCCCCACAGAACCAAATGGCTGCTGTGACCCGGCTGGGCCTCATGGAAGCACGGAGCCATTGTGACACCTCAGAAACAAAAAGGATATTGTGACCCTGTGTGGCCTCATGGAAACAAGGGAAGATGGAACAGGTCTTGCTGGTTGGGCCTCCCAGGGGCCACCTGACAGGTCCAGCTGTTCTTGGAATGCTGAGGGCTGCGTCTCATCAGCCCCTGGAGCACTGGGGCCCTGTGCTTTCCTTCCTATGGAAAAGAACGATCAATCTTTCCAGGTGCCCATGGCTAACACTGATAGTTCCCCTGAAAATTTTCTCTATATACAACAGTTCTTCCAGACAAAAGCTGCCAGGACAGAGAGCTCTGGCTGGCCTTGGGCTTTGGTGGCCACCTTTCATCTCAAGGAAGCCCTGAGGAAAGGATTTAAACAGGTTTGACTACTGGAACATCAAGGAGTTTCTCATCCTCTGAAAAACTCTGATGCTCTTCTGGTCATATGTGTAATTTTTCTCTTTAGTATTATCCATGAATTACTATTTGCATCCAAAAATTATGATTCTTATCACTCTTCCAGTGTTATCTGACACAAAACACCTCCTCTACATATGAATTCAGGTCACCTGTATAATAGAACACAAGAAATATTCCAGCAGGAATTCTTTGTCTCTGCTCTCATCTGTCACATCTCCTCTGGAGCTGGAGGTGCAGCCCCAGCACTTGGGAGGGCTCAAGGGGTCACAAGATCAGCTCACACAAAGAGAATTTGGGAACTCTGGGATGCTTTTCTTGGCCCCTGCACGCTCACCCAGGCTGAGATGGACACTGATGCTTTCTCTGCCAGGCTCTCTCAGCCCAGCCCAGCTCCCTCCAAGCTCTGCCAGCTGCCCTGAGCTCTGGGCAGCACCAAGGGCCTCTCCCCAGCACAGCCCAGCCGCCTCTGGCCCCACAGCTCTGCTCAGGCCAGGCTGCTCTGGGCAGGGGCCCCATGGCCTCAGCCCCTGGCAAGGGCACAGCAGCAGCTGCAGCTCAGACAGGACTCAGCCCCAGCCATGGGAAGGGGCTGGGCCAAGGGAAAAGGAGGCTCCCTGTGTGCCCTGCTCCCCTCTGGCTGAGGTGCTGAGAGCTCTGCAGCCCCTGCTGCCATCCCATCTGCCCAGGCCAGCACAACAGCCGCGGCCTTGGGGCCCTCCAGAGCTGCTCCTGCTGCAGGCCCAGGGCCCATGCCAAAGCTGGGGCAGGCAGAAAGCTGTGCCCATTTCTATTCATTCCTGCTTTGTTGGGGATGGATCCTCAGGTCCTTGGAGGTTGCTGCTGAATTTTACTTTTCTAGAGCCCTCTTCTTTCTTGAACTCTTCAGTTGAAAAATTCAGTGAAAAAAGCTTGTAAACATTTGTTCAAAAGACGCAAACAAGACAAGACCCTGGGAATATTTTAGGTTTTCAATTCTTCTGTGGTCAATTAGATTTCAGAAGTTAAAAAACTTCTGAAGAACTTAATAGGAGATTGAAACACTGAAGTTTCTTGAAGTTTTAATGGGTCCCACTGAGGGACAGGACTGAGAAAGTGTCCCCAGGTTCCAGTTAGAGCAGAATAGGTGGGGACGAACAAGGCAAAGGTGTCTTAGATGCTGATTAAACCTGGATGTGTTTCATGAGTCCAAAAGACCAAGGCCTGTGCTCCAGCCCCTGGCAAAGCAGATCCTGTCCCTCCCTCCTTGCTCAGGGCCCTTCCCAGGCCACTGGGATGTGGGGATGTGCAATGCCAAGGGCAGCACCATGGGGCAGCCCCTGCCAGGCTGCTGAGCAGGGACGAGGAGGCAAGGAGGCCCCAGGCCTGCAAGGGTCACTTGTCCCCTGCTGGCCTCAGGCCCAGGGCCAGCAGCCATGGCCAAAGTGCTGCAGGAGTTGGCTGTGTCAGGGCCTTTCAGCTGCTGCCCATGCCTGTGCCCTGTCCAGCCCAGGCTGTCCTACGGTGTCCATGCCCTGCGCCTCTGTCCCTGCAGGCTGTCGTCATCCCCCGGCTGCCCCACCTGGCTGGCCCCTTCCTTTGCTGACAGCTCTGCGTCCTGCCGGCCTCTGCCTGGGCACACAAAGCCTTGGGCTTGATACCAAAAGGGTTATTTCCATTTTTACTTTGCCTGTGAAGTTTGTGCACAGGAACAAGGCATGCTGGGCCTGCATTACCAGCAAGGATGGTTGGAAGACAAGAAAACGTCTGTCTCAAGAGTGCAGTGAAAGAAAAAACAAGAAGTGAATCTGGGAACCTGGGTTGGGTTTTATGATAATGGCTAAATTGTAATACACATGAAGTGACTGTATATAAGTAACACTCTTTTAGGATCACATGTCCATGTAGGGTTAGGAGTTACTGCATGGTGGACCTCAAGCCTTAAAGAGTGATGCCCTCTAAATTGCAAATTAATATTAAGGAGTTTCATTCTCTTATTTCATAGATTTGGTGACAGTGGGGCCTGACAGAATCAAGGAGTTAACTGTGACTCCTTGGAACCTCATGGAACCAAAATCCTTTGTGCCACAGCAGGACCACATAGAACCAATGGTCTTTTGTGATACTGAAGATCCAAGGAGACCATTGTGAGACTATGGAACCTCAGGGAGCCCAGGGGCCATTGTGACACTGAGAAACCTCATGGAATCAAAAGTACATTGTGACAGAGAAAGGTTTCATGGAATCATGATTCCATTGTGACATAGCAAGGCCTTGTTTGAGCAAGCGAACCATTGTTGAAAGTAAAGAAACTCATGGAACCAAGGGGCTACTGTGACACACCAGGGCTTCATGGAATTAAAGGTCCATTGTGACAATGTGGATCCAAAGAGACCATGGTGATACTGTGAGGCCTCATTAAACCATGGGGCCATTCTGACACAGTAAGGCCTTGTGAAATTATGTGCTACTGTGACAATGTGGGCCCTCACGGAACCAAAGTGACCATGTTATACTGTGGGACCTCATGGATCAAAGGGTCCAAGGTGAACCAAAGAGACTTTCATACCCTAGTATGAAAGCTCACAGAACCAGAACTCCATTGTGACACAGCAAGGCTTCATGGAATTAAGAGTCCATTGCAACTCTGTTGGGCCTCATGGAACCATGAGACATTGTGACACAGCGTTACCACATGGAGCCAAGTGGCCATTTTGACTGAGGAACCTCATGGAACCAAGAGTCCATTGTTACATTCTGGGGCCCTGTGGAACCAAGGGGACCACAGTGACATTGCAGGGTCTCATGGAACAGTGGAGACTGTTCTGACACTTTGGGACCCACTGGTACCAAGGGGCCATTCTAGCATGGCAGGGCCTGATGGAATCAAGGGGGCTACAGTGAGCACTGTGGGTCTCCATGGGATGCAGGGTCCATTCTGACACCATGGAACCAAGGAGACCAGAGTGACACTATGGGGCATGATGAAACCAACGGTCCATTGTGACACAGCAGGGCCTCATGAAACCCTGGAGGCCATTTGTACACCTTGAGGCCTTCGGAAACCAAAGGGCCATTGTGGCACTTCAGGGCCTTGTGGAGCTAAGGGGACCCCAGAGACACTGTCGGGCTCAATGGAACCAATGGTCTGTTGTGACACTGCAAGGCCTTATGGAATCATTAGGACAATTGTGACACTACAAGGACTCATAGAAACAAGGGGCCATTGTGACATTACAAGGCCTCATGGAAGCAAGGAACCATTGGGACACTATGGACTCTTGGCAGGCCGGGGGGCAGTTGTTACAGTGTGTGGCACTATTGAACCAAGGGGACCATTATGATCCCTACAGGGCCCCATGAAACTGAGGATTCATGGAACAGCTCAGGACCTCATGGAACCAAATGTCCATTGTGACATTGCAGGCCCTCGTGGAGTCCTGGAGACCACTATGAAACTTTGAGACCTTGTTGAACCACGGGGCTCTATCGGACCTTGTGAAACAAAGGAGACCCCTATGACATTGTGAGTCCCCTGGAACCAAGGGTCCATTGTGATACTGCGGTACCAAGGAGACCACTGTGACATGGCAAGGCCTCATGGAAGCAGGGGAGGACAATTGTGACACTGTGGGGCCCATTGGAAGCAAGGGACCAGTGTGACACAGCTGGGCCTCATGCAGCAAAGGGGCCACTGTGATCCTGAGGAGCTCAAGAGAACCAAGAGGGCACTGCAGGACTATGTGGAATCACAGACACCATTGTGACACTCTGCAGCCTCATGGAACCAAGGGGACCATTGTGTCATTGTGCAGCTCCATGGAACCAAGGAAACCATTTTGTCACTGCAAGGCCTCATGGAAGCCAGGGACACAATGAGGCTCCATGGAAACAAGGGCCATGTGTAACACAGCTGGGCCCTGTGAAACCAAGGATCCAATGTGACACCACCATTGTGAAACTGTGGGACCCTGTGAATCCAAGGGAACAGGTAACAGGTGTGGATGGGTTGGCCTGACTGGCTTGATTGACCTTGGCATATTGAAGGTCTCTTCTCATAGAAAACGTCCTGACTCAGTGCATTCCTTTCTTTGGAAAAGAACCATCCCTCCTGCCAAGGCACTTATGGCCAAATTGGTGCTTCTCCACAATTCACTGTATGCAAGAGTTTCTCCCAGATGAAAGCTGCCAGGACTGACAGGCCTGGCTGGCCTTGGCCTTTGGTGGCCACCTCTCATCTCAAAAAAGCCCTGAGAAAAGTACTTGAACAGGTTTGAGTACTGGAACATCAAGGAGTCTCTCATCCTCTGCAAAACTCAGATGCTCTTTTGATCATGTGTCTTTTTTTCCTTATTTTATATTATTCAAGGAATATTATTTTCAGCTGAAAAATATTATTCTTATCATTCTACCAGTGTTATCTGACACAGAACACCTCTACATATGGATCCAGGTGACCAGTAGAAGCAAACACAAGAAATAATCTGGCAGGAATTCTTTGTGTCTGCTCCCATCTGTCCCATCTCCTCTGGAGCTGGAGGTGCAGCCCCAGCACTTGGGAGGGCTCAAGGGATCACAAGCTCAGCTCCCACACAGAAAATTTGGAGGCCCTGGGGTGCTTTTCTTGGCCCCTGCACCCTCACCCAGGCTGAGATGGACACTGATGCTTTCTCTGTCAGGCTCTCTCAGCCCAGCCCAGCTCCCTCCAAGCTCTGCCAGCTGCCCTGAGCTCTGGGCAGCACCAAGGGCCTCTCCCCAGCACAGCCCAGCCGCCTCTGGCCCCACAGCTCTGCTCAGGCCAGGCTGCTCTGGGCAGGGGCCCCACGGCCTCAGCCCCTGGCAAGGGCACAGCAGCAGCTGCAGCTCAGACAGGACTCAGCCCCAGCCATGGGAAAGGTGCTGGGCCAAGGGAAAAGGAGGCTCCTTGTGTGCCCTGCTCCCCTCTGGCTGAGATGCTGAGAGCTCTGCAGCCCCTGTTGCCATCCCATCTGCCCAGGCCAGCACAACAGCCGTGGTTTTTGGGCCCTCCAGAGCTGCTCCTGGTGCAGGCCCAGGGCCGATGCCAAAGCTGGGGCAGCCAGAAAGCTGTGCCCATTTCTGTTCATTGCTGCTCTGATGAGGATGGATCCTCAGCCCTTTGAAAGTTTCTGATGAATTTTACTTTTCCAGAGGCCTCTTCTTTCTTGAACTCTTCAATTGAGAAATTCAGTGAGAAAGACACAAAAACAATTATTCAAAAGACCCAAACAAGAGAATCCCCTGGGAAAAAAAACCTAAGTTTTCAATTCTTCTGTGGTTAATTCAACAGATTTCAGAAGTTCAAAAAACCTCTTAAGAACTCAAAGTGAGATTTAAACACAGAATTCCTTGAGTTTTAATGGGTCCCACAGAGAAACACAACTGAGAACCTGACTGTTCCCAGGTTCCAGTTAGAGCACAACACTGCAGGCAGTCATGAAAGATGAGGACAAACAAGGGAAAGTTGTCTCTGATGCTGAGAAAACCTGGATGTGCTTCAGAATTCCAAAAGGTCAAGACTTGAGCCCCAGTCCCTGGCAGGCAGATCCTGTCCCTCTCTCCTTGCTCAGGGCTCTTCCTGGGCCACTGGGATGTGGGGATGTGCAATGCCAAGGGCAGCACCACGGGGCAGCCCCTGCCAGGCTGCTGAGCAGGGACAAGGAGGCAAGGAGGCCCCAGGCCTGCAAGGGTCACTTGTCCCCTCATGGCCTCAGGCCCAGGCCCAGCAGCCATGGCCAAAGTGCTGCAGGAGTTGGCTCTGTCAGGGCCTTTCAGCTGCTGCCCATGCCTGTGCCCTGTCCAGCCCAGGCTGTCCTACGGTGTCCATGCCCTGCGCCTCTGTCCCTGCAGGCTGTCGTCATCCCCCGGCTGCCCCACCTGGCTGGCCCCTTCCTTTGCTGACAGCTCTGCATCCTGCCTGCCTCTGCCTGGGAACACAAAGCCTTGGGAACAATTGTGACACTGTGCTGTGATACCAAAGTGTTTAGTTCAATTTTTACAGTGCCTGTTAACTTTTAGCGCAGGAACAAGGCATGCTGGGCTGGATTTTCCAGTGAGGATGGTCAGAAGATAAGAAGACATCTGACTCAATGATGCAGTGATAGAAAAAGCAAGGAGTGAATCTAGGAACTTGGGGTATGTTTTATGGTAATGACTAAATGGTAGTACGCTTTTAGCAACTAATTGTAAACAACAAAGTGGTAGAATTGCATATCCACAAAAGGTTAGGAGTTATCCCTCACTCAGAATCAGGCCTGAATAAATGATAACTTCTTAATAAGCAAATTTATGTTAAAAAGCCTTCTTCTGATATTTTGGAGATTTGGTGAAGGCAGGGCCTCACAGAACCAAGGAGTCTACTGTGACACTGTGCAAATTCATGGAACAAAGGGTCAATTTTGACACAGTGGAATCCCATGGCACCAAAATCCATTTTGGCTCGTTGGGGCCACACTGAAATAATGGTCCATTGGGATGATACAACTCCAAGGAGAGCATTGTGACACTAAGAATCCTCTTGGAACCAAGGGGCCATTCTGACACTGTAAGACCTTATGGAACCAAGGGTCCGTTGTGGCAGTGCAGAACCTCACAGAACCAAGGTGACCGTGTTCTACTACGGAACTGAGTGGAACAAAGGGTCCATGGTGACGCTGCTGAACAAAGGAGATTGTTGTTAGCAGTATGAAAGCTCATGAAACCAGAAGTCCATTGTCACACAGCATGGCCTCATGGCTTTTGTTAGACTGTGTGGCCTCATACAACCATGAGCCATTGTGACACAGCTTGGCCACATGAAGACAAGGGGCGGTTTTGACTGAGGAACCCCATGGAACCAAGAGTCCATTGCTTCACTGTAGGGTCTGTGGAACCAAGGGGACCACAGTGACCTTGTGGGGCCTCATGGAACAGTGGAGACTGTTCTGACACTTTGGGACCCACTGGAACCAAGGGGCCATTATAGCATGGAAGGGTCTCATGGAATCAAGGGGGCTACAGTGAACACTGTGGGTCTCCAGGGGATGCAGGGTCCATTCTGACACCATGGAACCAAGGATACCAGTGTGACACTATGGGGTAGTATGGAACCAAAAATCCATTGTGACACAGCAGGGCCTCATGAATCCCTGGAGGCCATTTGTACACCTTGAGGCCTTGTGAAACCAAAGGGCCATTATGGCACTTCAGAGGCTTTTTGGAGCCAAGGGGACCCCAGAAACACTGTGGGTCTCAGTGGAACCAATGGTCTGTTGTGACAGTGCAATGCCTTATGGAATCAAGGAGACTATTGTGACACTCCAAGGCCTCGTGGAAGCAAGGAACCATTGTGACACTGTGGAGTCACAGCCAAGGGGCAGCTCTCACTGTTTGTGACACCATTGAACCATGGAGACCATTATGACACTACAGGGCCCCACTGAAATGAGGATTCATGTAACAGTGCAGGACCCCATGGAACCAAAAGTCCATTCTGATGTTGCGGTTCCTCGTGGAATCCTGTAACCCTTTATGACATTCTGAAGCCTCATTGAATCAAAGGGCTCTGCAGGGCCTCATGGAATTAAATAGACCCTTCTGAAATTGTGAGTCCCCATTGGCTTGTGGAGCCAAGAGGACCCCAGAGACACTGTGGGGCTCAATGAAACCAATGGTCTGCTATGACACTGCACCGCCTTATGGAAACATGAGGACCATTCTGACACTAAAGCCCTCATAGAACCAAGGGGCCATTGTGACACTACAAGGCCTCATTGAAGCAAGGAACCATTGTGACACTATGAACTCTTGGCAGGCCAAAGGGCAGTTGTCACACTCTGTGGCACCATTGAACAAAGAGGACCATTATGGCACTATAGGCCCCCATGAAACTTAGGATTCATGGAACAGCTCAGGACCCTATGGAACCAAAGGTCCATTGGGAATGTGCAGGCCCTCGTGGAGTCCTGGAGACCATTATGAAACTTAAAGGTCTCATTGAACCAAGGTGCTCTATTGGACCTTGTGAAACCAAGGAGACCCCTATGACATTGTGATTCCCCTGGAACCAAGGGTCCATTGTGATACTGCAGTACGAAGGAGATCACTGTGACATGGCAAGGCCTCATGGAAGCAAGGGGGACAATTGTGACACTGGTGCCCATTGGAAGCAAGGGACAAGTGTGACACAGCTGGGCCTCATGCAGCCAAGGGGCCACTGTGATCTTGAGGAGCTCAAGAGAACCAAGAGAGCTCTGTGACACTGCAGGACTATGTGGAATCACAGACACCATTGTGACACTCTGCAGCCTCATGGAACAAAGGGGGCCATTGTGTTATTGTGCAGCTCCATGGAACCAAGGAAACCATTTTGACACTGCAAGGCCTCATGGAAGCAAGGGACCATTGTGACACTATGAGGCTCCATGGGAGCAAAGGCCATGTGTAACACAGCTGGGCCCTGTGGAACTAAGGATCCAATATGATTCCACCACTGTGACACTGTGGGGCCCCATGAATCCAAGGGAACAGGTAAGAGGTCTGGTTGGCTTAGCCTGACTGACTCAACTGACCTTGGCATTTCTGGAGTCTCTTCTCATAGAAAACGTCCTGACTCAGTGCATTCCTTTGTATAGTAAAGAACCATCACTCCTGCCCAGGAACCAACAGCAAATATTGGTACTTCTCCACAATTCACTATATGCAAATGTTTCTCCCAGACACAAGCTGCCAGGACAGAGAGGCATGGCTGGCCTTGGAATTTGGTGGTCACCTATCATCTCAAGGAAGCCCTGAGGAAATTATTTTTATAAGCTTGACTACTGGAACATCAAGAAGTCTCTCATCCTCTGAAAAACTCAGACGCTCTTCTGAGCACGTCTTTTTTTCCTCATTGTGTATTTTGCATGAAATAGTATTTCAGCTAAAAAGTATGAATTTTATCACTCTTCCAGTATTATCTGACACAAAACACCTCCTCTGCATATGGATGCGAGTCACTTGCATAATGAAACACAAGAAAGAATCCAGTAGGAATTGTGTCTGCTCCCATCTGTCACACCTCCTCTGGAGCTGGAGGTGCAGCCCCAGAACTAGAGAGGGTCTACAAGCTCAGCTCACACACAGAGAATTTGGGGATCCTGGGGGGCGTTTTTGGCCTTTGTACGCTCACACAAGCTGGGATAGACACTGCTGGTTTCTCTGCCAGGCTCTCTCAGCCCAGCCCAGCTCCCTCCAAGCTCTGCCAGCTGCCCTGAGCTCTGGGCAGCACCAAGGGCCTCTCCCCAGCACAGCCCAGCCGCCTCTGGCCCCACAGCTCTGCTCAGGCCAGGCTGCTCTGGGCAGGGGCCCCACGGCCTCAGCCCCTGGCAAGGGCACAGCAGCAGCTGCAGCTCAGACAGGACTCAGCCCCAGCCATGGGGAAGGGGCTGGGCCAAGGGAAAAGGAGGCTCCCTGTGTGCCCTGCTCCCCTCTGGCTGAGATGCTGAGAGCTCTGCAGCCCCTGTTGCCATCCCATCTGCCCAGGCCAGCACAACAGCCGTGGTTTTTGGGCCCTCCAGAGCTGCTCCTGGTGCAGGCCCAGGGCCCATCCCAGAGCTGGGGCAGCCAGAAAGCTGTGCCCATTTCTGTTCATTGCTGCTCTTATGAAGATGGATCTTTAACCACTTGGAGGTTTCTGATGAATTTTACTATTCCAGAGGCCTTTTTTCTTGAGTTCTTCAGTTTAGGAATTCAGTGAGAAAAGCTCATAAAGATTTGTTCCAAACACCCAAACAAGACAAGCCCCTGGGAAAAAACTAAGTTCTTTGTTCTTCTTTGGTCAATTAGACAGATTTCTGAAGTTCAAAAAATGTTTCAAGAACTCAAAGTGAAATTGAAACACTGAAGTTTCTTGAAGTTTTAATGGGTCCCACCGAGGGACAGGACTGAAAAAGTGTCCCCAGGTTCCAATGTGAGCAGGCAGTGATGACAGGTGTGGACAAACAAGGAAAAGGTGTCTCTGGTGCTGAGCAAACCTGGATGTGTTTCATGAGTCCAAAAGACCAAGGCCTGAGCCCCAGCCTGTGGCAAGGCAGATCCTGTCCCTCCCTCCTTGCTCAGGGCTCTTCCCAGGCCACTGGGATGTGGGGATGTGCAGTGCCAAGGGCAGCACCATGGGGCAGCCCCTGCCAGGCTGCTGAGCAGGGACAAGGAGGCAATGAGGCCTCAGGCCTGCAAGGGTCACTTGTCACCTGCTGGCCTCAGGCCCAGGGCCAGCAGCCATGGCCAAAGTGCTGCCCAAGTTTGCTCTGTCAGGGCCTTTCAGCTGCTGCCCATGCCTGTGCCCTGTGCAGCCCTGGCTGTCCTACGGTGTCCATGCCCTGTGCCTCTGTCCCTGCAGACTGTCGTCATCCCCTGGCTGCCCCTCCTGGCTGGCCCCTTTTTTTGCTGACAGCTCTGCGTCCTGCCTGCCTCTGCCTGGGCACACAAAGCCTTGGGCTTGATACCTAAAGGGTAATTTTAATTAATTTAACTTTTACTGTGCCTGTGAATTTTTAGCACAGGAGCAATCTTCTTTGACCCAGAAGGGCTCTATGAAACAAATGGTCCATTGTGATACTGCAGCTCCAAGGAGACCATCGTGAAACTGGAACCTCATGAAGCCCAGAGGCCATTGTGACACTGAGAAACCTCATGGAATCAAAAGTACATTCTGACAGAGAAAGGCTTCATGGAACCAAAAATCCATTGTGACATAGCAAGGCTGTGTTTGAGTAAGAGAATCATTGTTTATACTACAGAAACTCATGGAACCAAGGGGTCTCTGTGACACCGCAGGGCCTCATGCAGCAAAGGGGCCACTGTCATCCTGAGGAGCTCAAGAAACCAAGAGAGAGCACTGTGACACTGCAGGACTATGTGGAATCACAGACACCATTGTGACACTCTGCAGCCTCATGGAACCAAGGGGACCATTGTGTCATTGTGCAGCTCCATGGAACAAAGGAAACCATTTTGACACTGCAAGGCCTCATGGAATCCAGGGACCATTGTGACACTATGGGCCCCAATGAAAACAAGGGGCCAGTGTGATACAGCAGGGCCTCGTGGAACCAAGGATCCAATATGGAATGACCATTGTCATATGCTCCAGCAGCAGCTGGAGCTCAAAGAGGACTGCAGGGCCCCATGGATCCAAAGGAACTGGGAACAGGTGTGGATGGCTTGGCCTGACTGACTCAACTGACCTCGGCATTTTTGGGGTCCTTCTCATGCACCCCTGAAACCCTGAGGCTTTGAGCTTTTCTTTCTAAGGGAAAGAACCATCCCTCCTGCCCAGGCACCCATGGCCAAAATTAGTACTTCTCCAAAATTCACTGTGTGCAAATGTTTCTTCCAGACAAAAGCTGCCAGGACAGGCAGGCCTGGCTCATCTTGGCCGCTGGTGGTCACCCCTAATCTGCCTTGGAAATACTGGGGCTCTGTGCTTTCCTTCCCATGGTAAAGGACTGGCCTTCTCATCCACGGCTCATGGCTGAAATTGGGATTCTACCTCCCCAAAATTCCCTATATCTGAGATACGGAATCCAAGAAATTTTTTCCATTGCTCCTTGAAGAAAGCTGCCAGGACAGATAACTCTGGTTGGCCTTGGCCTCTGGTGGCTGCCGTTCATCAGCCCCTGCAACACTGGGGCTCTGTGCTTTCCTTCCTTTTGAGAGCATGGTAGCACTTCAGGGCCTCATGGAACTAATGGACCATTGTGACACTGTGAGAATTCATGGAACCACAGGGATCACTGTGGCACTGCTGGGCAGCATGGTTATAGTAGTCAAACCTGTTCAGATCCTTTTCCTCAGGGCCTCCTTGAGATGAGAGGTGACCACCAGAGACCAAGGCCAGCCAGAGCTCTCTGTCTGGGCAGTTTTTTCTGGGACAACCCTTGCATATAGGGAATTTTTCAGAGAGAGTTTCAATAAGTGGGCACCTGGAAAGATGGATGGTTCTTTTCCATAGGAAGGAAAGCACAGAGCCCCAGTTCTCCAGGGGCTTGATGAGATGCAGCCCTCAGGCATTCCAAGATCAACGCTGGACCTGTCAAGGAGGGCCCACGGGGAGGCCAAACCAGCCAAACCGTTCCATCTTCCCTTGTTTCCATTGAAGGTCCAAAGTGTCACAATGTCTTATTTGTTTCTGTACTGTCACAATGGCCCCATGCTTCCATAAGGCACCGCAGGGTCACAGTGGCCCTTTGGTTCCACGAGGCCCTGTAATGCAACAATGGCCTCTTGGTTCCACCAAGCCCTGCTGCTTCACACTGTCCCCTCATGGAATCAAAAGTACATTCTGACAGAGAAAGGCTTCATAGAACCAAAAAACCATTGTGACATAGCAAGGCCTTGTTTGAGCAAGGTAACCACTGTTGATATTAAAGAAACTCATGGAACCAAGGGGTGTCTGTGACACCGCAGGGCCTCATGCAGCAAAGGGGCCACTGTGATCCTGGGAAGCTCAATAGAACCAAGAGAGCACTGTGACACTGCAGGACTATGTGGAATCATGGAGGCCATTGTTGCATTACAGAGCCTCGTGGAACCAAAAGGCCACTGTGACCCTGCTCTTCTGATCATATGTGTCTTTTTTCCTTCTATGTGTATTATGCATGAAATATTATTTTCCACGAAGAAATAATATTCTTATCCCTCTGCCAGTGTTATCTGATGAAAAACACGTCCTCTACATATGGATCCAGGACACCTGTATAAGCAAACTCACATTTCCCCCCCAGAGAAGTCCAACGCTGCTCATGCCGAGCAGGGTCCCCTGTCCCCCTGGGTCCCCCTGCCCCCCAGCCT
>JAJEOU010000211.1:0-10155 GCA_021534815.1 Acrocephalus arundinaceus
CTCATCATCCAGAGGGAGATCCTGGTAACCAAGAAGAGCTTAAAAACACATTTCTCTGGATGAGCAGCTTTTCTGCCAGCCCAGCAGGGCTGGGGCACTGCCTGCAGCCACCCCGGGCACAGCACACAGGCACACAGGGCTTCAGCTCAGCCTGGGCTGGCAGCACAGAGCAGAGCTCACTCAGGGCTCACTGCAGGAGAAATCCTCCCAGGCTTGCAAACAGTCACTCTCTGGCTGGGGAAGAGAAGCTGCAGTCCTGCAGGGATCTCCTGAAGCTGCCACATCCCACAGCTTGGAGCACCTTCAGGAGCACTGTGGGAGCTGCTGCAGGGCAGGGATGTGGGCCTAGGGCAGGGCTGGGTTTCCCTGCTGCCCCAGCCCAGGCCCAGCACAAGGCAGCTCCCTGGGGCCAGGCTCTGCTGCAGGCTGAGCAGCCGGGGCTGCAGCCAGGGGTGCCCAGGGCTGTGGTGCAGAGCAGGGTCCTGCAGCCAGGGCGCTGTGCTGGCCCAGGACTCTGCTGTCTGCCAGGGACAGCTCTCAGCCATTCCTGGGAGCTGCTGCCAGCACTGGGGAGAAGCTGTGGGGGGAAGGAGCCACCCTGAGCAGGGCAGCTGCTGCTGCTGCTGCTGCTGCTGCTGCTGAGAGGGGCTGTGTGGGGCAGGGCTGCTCCCAGCTCCACCCCAGCCTGGGCACAGCTGCGGAGGACACTTGGCAAAAGCAGGTAGCCTGGCATTGCTGTGAAGATCAGGAGTATTCCTGAGAGTGTTTTCAATTTCCTGCTTGGAGAAGGATGGGAACGTTGGGGTGATGACATAAATAATTTTGCTTTTTTAAACAATTTTCATATATTTGTAGCTCTGTTAAACTGCTATTATATAATTAGAAACCTATATCCCTTAATTAACTCCATTCAACTACTTAACATACTTATACAACTATAATCCTTAATTAATTTGAGTAGGTTTGCTACCGTTTCTCTTCGATTTTATAATAATAAGCTTCTAAGTACATTCCTGAAATACTGTATAATCTTATTATGAGGAAGAGGACATACAAGAAGAACATTTTGGTTTTTAACCAGAGTGTATCAGTGCACAAAAAAAGTGAGACAAAGAAGCACTTGGAAGCAACTCCAATGGGTTGACCCAGGGCTGTAAGACTGGGGCGGACCTTTTTCTGGATGTTTCTGTTAAATATTCTAAATTTAATAAACCTTAAAAATTGTTGAAATCAGGGCGGGTACGGCCACATCTTTACTGGGACACCTGGAGGTTTCTAATAAAATTTTGGGTTTTTACTTTACTTTTGTAAAGGTGTTACAAGGGTTTTTTCTCTTTTGTATAGCAACAGCAGGATAAAGAGAAGAACAGGAATTGTATCACAGAATCAACAGAACATTTGAGTAAAAAGGAACACCCAGGATATCAAAGTAATGTTTCAACATTTACAGAGACTCTCTGGCAGCTGTCTCTGCCTGCCCCTCCCAAGCACAGCTACCAGCACATCTGCTCTTGTTTCTTTCTGCACTGCCCTGATCCTGTTCCCTGTCCATCTGGTCTCTCAGGGAGGCTCTGGCCTTTGCAGCAGCTGAGTCACGCAACTCCCTTGGCATTCCGGCCAGGCAGCTGTGGCCATGGCAAATGGGGTGTCAAGCTTCCCAGGGCCTGTGGGGCTGTTGGGCAAAAGCAGTCCAATTGAGGGGAATGACTTGAGCCCCCTCCCTGAAGATCCGCATCAATGGGCACACCCAGGGAATTTCCTTGCTGTGTCCTTTCCCAGCTCTGAGGCTGCCCTCCTGCTGCAAATCTGTGTCAGAAGCCCCTGGGAGTTCCCCTGAATGTGCCCGGGAAGTGCAGAGATCAGAAGCTGAGGAAATCTGCTGGGTTTGCCAAGGAGCCGGGAGTGTTCCTTGGCAGAAGGGGTGCTGAGACCTTCGCCCCCCCAGAGCCTTTGAGAGGGTGAGACATTGAAGGGATCCCTGTGCTTCTGGGCAGGGTCTGGTTTATCCCAGGGTGACCCAGGAAGTGGTGATTGTGCTTCTACCTGCAGCCAAGAGCTGGCCAAACCCCAGGCAGTTGGGAAAAGCCATCCAGCCCTCACCTTCTCGAGCAACGGGGGAAATCCTTGGCCTCTCACATCCCTTCAGTGGCAAACTGGGAGGCAAGCAGAAATGCTGGGATTTCTGACCTCAGAGAAACAGAATGATGTGTGGGCAAGGGAAATATGGTTAAAAATTCTTCCTGCCTCCCATGTCCTTTACACTTTGAATGCAAATGGCAAAAAAGCCTGTCTGCATTAGGAGTGATTCCTCTGAAAATCCTGAATATCCTGCCTTGTCCCTCGCCACATGGGCCACAAACCCAGGGCAGCAGGGCAGGATGCTCCTGGAAGCCCCCACAACACAGCCTGGCTGCTCCTGGCACACTCAACAGCAACACTGGAGCTCAGGCAGGGACCTGGGGAAGTTTCCAGAGAAGAACAAGGTGGTGATCACAGCGGACAGTCTACAGGGAATGGCCCAGGTTTGGCTCAGAGCAGCCTCGTGCTGACTTGTCCGGTCCTTTATCCAGAGGGTGCCCATGGCCCAGCCAGAGCAATTCCAACAGCAGCTCCATCAGCCACTTCTCCTGCTGCCATTGGCAGACACGCGGCAGCCTGCCAGCTCCTGCACTTCTGCCTCTTGCCTGGGCATCTCCCTGGCTTGCCTCCCCTGGGGCCCAACGGCCTCCCATCAATTCAGAGCGCCGTAGCCTGCGCCACCTCCCACAGCCCCATGTTCTTCTTCCTGCTCAAACCTGGCCACCACCGACCTGGGCTGCATCGCACACTGTCCCCAGAAGCCAATGCACATTCCCTCTGGGACACCAGGAACATCTCCCTAGCAGGATGTGCTGCACAGGTTTTTTCTGATTATCCTTCTTTCTGGATCAGAGGCCTTTCCCGCTGACCGTGAATGTGCTAACGACCGCTACGTGTCCATTCTGCAAAACCCCTGCACTACGACCCCTCCTGGGCAGCAGAGCTTGTGCCCACATGGCAGCAGCTGCGTGGGCCAGTGCTTTCTCAATGCTCTCTGCAACACACATACATTTCCCTGCCCCTGTCCATGGCAATGCCGGGCCAGTTCTTTTCTGCGAGGTGCCCCATCCCAAACTCTCTCTCCTCACACCCCATTTCAGAATTAAGGACTTCTTGCTGTGAGTTCCTGTTTTGTATTTGGTTGTTTTGTGTACATTGTTTTCTCCTATGTGCAGATTCTTAAGGGCTGTGCTGAGGATCCCCCCTCAGAGCAGGACGGCAAGCAAAGCCTTTTCCACCTACCTCCTCACTTGGTGGTGATCTCTCTGTTTGTCACCTGACTGCAGTGTTTGCCCTAATCCTGAAACCCCTCCTCCATCTCTCCCCATCCCCTGGTCTGGCCTTGTCAGTTCTGTACTCGTGGTGTCCAGCCCTGGAATCCCCTCTCTACAGCCTGAGGAACCAGGAGCCAAGGTGCAGTGTGGAGATGGATGATGGATGGTTTTAAGAAACAATAAACCTTGCCCATTTTGTCAAAATCACTTTGTAATAAAAGTCACTATGAAATACTTCTTGCTGGTTTCAATTTTGGAGGTTCTTTTTCTTTTTTCTGTTTTATTATTATGCACAAAGAATATTGTTGTTTTGTGCCATTTCTCATTTGTTTCTCTCCCAACATTCCCTGTAGCCACGGACAGTGCCAAATGAGGGCTGCAGTCTGGTGGCTTTAAATAAATAAAAAAGGCAATCTGCCAGCCAAGTTTTTCTGCCAGAGATCCCCCCTTTGGTTCCTTCTCTGCCACTGCAGCAGCAAGTCTGTGGTGCAGAGCTGGGGG
This sequence comes from Acrocephalus arundinaceus, assembly GCA_021534815.1. NCBI lineage: Eukaryota > Metazoa > Chordata > Aves > Passeriformes > Sylviidae > Acrocephalus > Acrocephalus arundinaceus. Next base: position 3,855 of record JAJEOU010000211.1, read on the forward strand.
CAGATCAGTGCTGGCACAGCAGCTGTCCCAAGCAGCAGCAACAGCCCCTTGGTGTTGTCCAGTGCTGCTGCCGTGGCCCTGCCCCGCTGCCCTGCTGGCCCTGGTTGGTTGCTGTAGGGCCTGAAGTGCTCTTCGGGGACGGCACAAGTGCTGGGGTGGCAGTGCCCGGGGCGCAGCAGGGACAGGCCATGGGCACTGCGGGCAGCGGCTGACAGCCTCGGGCCAGGCCTGGGGGCGACAAGGCCTCCTTGCCAGGCTCTCTCCAGAAACACTTTGCCCAGGCCAAATGCTGAGCACAGAAAAGCACCGGAGCAGCCCCAGGCTGGCCGTGGGCAGGCTGGGGCAAACAGCAAGGCTGGGGCTCTGCAAGGTGCCTGGGGAGACTAAGGGAAGGGGCAGCAGAGCAGGGGCTGATCCATCCCACTGCGCTGGAACACCCCAGGGCAGGGCCCTCAGTGTCCTCATGCACCTGCCAACAACATCCCCCCTCTGCAGCCCTGGCCCTCTCCCCCAGCTCACACAGGTGCCGCATCCTTGCAGGCACAGACACGCAGCACGCCTCGGAGCCCCTGTTTGCACTGCCAGAGCAGGTGCCAGCAACCCCCATGGTGTTTGGTGTGGGGAGAATGAACCTGAGGGAGCTCAAATGCCATCAGCCCTGGGCCACCAAGGGCTGGGACAGCAGGGAGGACCCCTCAGGTTTGTGGTGGCCTCTGAAAGTCACAACAGAAGGGTTTGTTTCCCATCAGCTGGGATTTCCTTGTGTTCACTGCAGACGTTTTTGCTCAGAGCCAGGGCTGCCTGGCAGCCACCCCAACCGCCCCTGACCATTTTCCTTTGCTTCACCTTGGCTTTCTTTATTCTTTCCCCTGTACAAATGTCTTCCTCTTCCCAGCCCTGTTCCCCTTCCTGCAAACAGCCCATTCCTGGTTTTCCCTTTCCTCTCTGGACCCCACTCCCCATGTCATTCCTAGTTTGGCATCATGATAAAGCCAGGGTCCCCCCTATTACATGGAAACTGGACAGAGCAATGCCAAGGTCTTACTAATGTGTTTATATCATGCGTTTCTGAACTTTATTGTCCCAAAAATGGCAAGTTAAAATACAGTTAGAATAGATTTACAGTTTTTGAGGGTTTTGTAATGATATTCCAGACAGAAGATTGCAAAATCTCACCTTAAGGCACGCCCTCCCATAAATTCACTATAACTATTATAATTTAAACACTAAGAACACACCTTAAATTTATTTTTTTGCTGCAACCACCGCCTTTTCCTACTGCCTGCAGGCCCTGAAATCTGTTGGCCTAGCCTTGGATAGCTCAGATCTCCTTCCATCAGCAAATCGTATCCCCTCTCCAAGATTATTCCTCTACAGGAGCTCTCCTCTGAGGCTGAACCACAAGGTTTGCTCTCTCTCGCTTCTCTGGCTCTGCCAACCCTCTGCTTCTGTCTCGGCTGAGGCCTTCACTCTGACCCCGGGCCTGGGCCTGGCCTGGAACTAGCCTTGGCCTTCTTTGCCTCTTGCCTCTCCTTTTGGGAGCCATGCTCCACTCCCCAGTGTGGGACCCCCGGAATAAACCTCATCTGAGCAGCATCCCTCAGAAGCTGTGTCGTGATCTTGCCTGCCTGTATGCTGCCATTAGGGTGGCACAACCTAAGAATGGCTCCCCAGAAGCTCCCGTAAGGCTTTTGTACCTGCCCTACCTCCTGGGACCAAGATTGTGTTGCCCCCAGACCTGCAAATGCTAGACAGGCCTGAAAAGGAGGCTGGGTGGGACACAACATAAATATTTGGAGAAAGGGAGAAGATCATCCAGATTTCCTGGAGCCGGCTTTGCCATCAAAAGAGCAAAGTCTCAGGGACCTCCCATGAGGTCCAGTTCCTGGGAGTCCAGTGGCAGATGGACAGCATCAGATTCCCACGATGTCATCCAATAAGATCACCACAATGTCTCCACGACCCAGCACAGAAAGGAAACACAAGCTTTCCTAGGTGCCATAGGCTTTGGAGATGCACATCCTGAGTCAGCCAGACTGTGAGCCTTCTCTACCTGGTAACCTCAAGAAAGATGATTTCCAACTGGGGCCCTTAGAGCAGCAAGCCCTACGGCCCAGATCAGGCAGGAGATCACTCATAGGTAGCCCTTGGCCCAGTCAAGGACAAGGACAAGACTATGAAAAATGTGGTCTACTCCACAGCTGGGAACAAGGCCTGTCCTGGAGCTTTGGCAGAGGGCGCCTTGGAAAGACTCGAGGCCGGACCACTGGGATTCTGAGTTCAAAGTTTACCGGAGGCTCCAAAGCCGATTTACGTCCCACAGAGAAGGAAATCTTGCTGCCTGTGAAGGAGTTCAACCGCCTCGGAGGTGATTGGCACAGAAGCACACTCCTCCTGGGCACCCTCCGACTGCCTGTGCTGGGGTGGATTGTTTAAAGGAAAGGTTCCCTCTACCCACCATGCCAACCGACGCCACATGGAGAAAAATGGAATTGCCCAACATCACACAAGGGCCGTATTGGGAAAACCCAAACCGCCCTGGGATTTTGAAGTAATTACAACGGCCAGAAGTAACAACTTTGGTCTCATTGGACCAAGAAGGAGCAGGAACAAGCCTAACAGGGGCTGAAGAACCCACTGTAAAATGAGCTGCCAGCAGACAAGAAACATTGCTGCGCTCTTTTTCAACTGATGGTTCCTGATGCATTGTAGGGATGAACTGGATAGTGGAAAACGAGCTGTATGGAGCCCCCACGACAGGTTGCACAAAACCACTGAAAGAGAAGTTGATCAAGTCAACTTGCTGAACTAAAGCCGCTCATTTGTTCCCTGGACATTGCTGAAAGAAGAAGTGGGCCAAAAGCTCTACCCCTCTACCAGTGATTCGTGGATGGTGCAATGCTCTGTGGGTTTGGCTGGAAAGGCGGAAAGGCCAACTGGCCATCAGGGCAAAACCAAACTGGCTGCTGATGAATGGAAACTTGCCACTCGGGTAGAGAAGTCCTTGAAAGTCCGCCATCCTAGTGCTCATATCCCAAGAGTAGAAGCTAATAAAAGCTTAGAAACCCAACTGAGCAGGTAGATCAGGCTGCATAAGAATAGAGGTGTCAAAGAATAGAATTTAACTGGGAAACACATAGGGAGAGCTGGTTTCCTAGCTTGATGGGCCATGATGCCTCAGGTCAATCAGGCCAGAAGATGCCACCTATAAGTGGGGCATGAGACTGAAGGGTGATCTAACCATGGACAGTATTTCTCAGGTTATTCCATGACTGTGAGACACGTTATCCATGTGCTGTGATGAAGCAGGCCAAGCAGCTGAAGCCCTAATGGTATAGTAGGCAGTGGTCCTAATATAAGTTTGGAAAGCCTGGGCAAGATTGAATTATATTAACACTGCCCCCAGATATGCCAAGGCAAGTCCTTTGTGTCTCACAATGGTAGAAAGCCACCTACAGGATGCTGGAAACCGTCCCTTTGCCTCATGCTACAGCCCGTTACAACCATTCTAGACTTTGAAAAAGCAAGTCTTGGAGGCATGAACCCCTGAGAGGATGAGTCAGACAATGGACTCAATTTCAAGAACAGCCCCTTATCAACAATTTGGGCTAAGAGAAACATGGCATTGAGTGGGTGACCACAATCCCCTACCAATGCACCAGCTGCAGGCAAAGTGGGAGAGGTACAATGGACTGTTAAAAACCACCCTGAGAGAGCACTGGGTTGGGGGATTTTTCCAAAAATTGGAGAGGCATTTAGCAAAGGCCACCTGGTTGGTCCAACAACCGAGGCTCCACCAGCAGGGCAGGCCCTGCCCAGTGTGAGCTCCTGTGTACAGTAGACGGAGACCAAAGTCCCGTGGTGCATGTGGGGAGGTTTGTTAGGGAAGACAGTTTGGATCAGTCCCTGCCTCGGGTACAGGGCAAACCCATTCCATGGGATTGTCTTTGCTCAGGGTCCAGTTTGCACATGGGGGATAATGCAGAAAGAGGGATACAACACGATGTGTAACCTCAGAGAGATCGATTGTTGGGTGAGAACATGTGTAAATATCACGCTGAATGGTCACTGCCACTGTCTGGTATATAACTGTATACTGTTGTATAGTAGATGGAATAATAATGTAATGTTGTATGTAGAGGTTAGAATATATATTAGTTCTGGTATAAGGCCCTGACAATATGGGGATAAGGGGGGTGGCATGTCCTGGGGTACTTTTTGATGCTTTGTATCCCCACATCTGTTCTGTTGATGTTGGATATTAAATTCGGTACATTAAAGACTGGTTCCAAGAGCGAAAGCCGGGAGAAAGAAGAAGGCGCAGAGTTTGTTTTGCAGAAAACAGCATTTCAATCCTAATACCATTCCACTCCTAGACTGTGTTATCTGAAGCCCGGACAAGAGTCTCCTGTGCTTTAGGTTAGTTTAGCAAAGCTGAAGGCAAAGAAGTCCCTGAACTGTTCTTTTTTCCTTTTTCTTGGGACTGTTTAAACCTGCTCTGGACTGAAAAACCAGAAAGAGCACTAGGAGCTCACACCTTTGGCTCCACCAGTGACCAGGGCTGCACTTTCCAAGCACTGGAGGACTGATAAGAGATTGACCAGCCGAGTTTCACCCACAGCAAAAGGACTTCGTCAATTTTGCCATCTCCTCTTTGGAGCAGCGAGAGGTTTTGTTGTTTCATGTTATTCCATTTTTGTGTTTGTGGGCACTTTGTTTTTTTTTAAAGAAATAGTTTTTTCCACCTTTTCTGTCGGAAGTTCTTTCCCAGACCAAGTTGGGGAGGGGCCGTTGGGTTTGCTTCCAGAGGGACCCTATTGGGGGTTTCTCTCAAATTTGCCCAAAACTAGAACAAAGCTTTACTAAGCACAATCATCAGCTTTGAATACAATGGAAATTCTAATTCCCCTCTTAACTAAAATTCAATGGGCTGACTCAAGAAATACTGAAATTGCCCTAAATTAGATCATCCTCCTTTGCTATCAGGAAAGCAAGTTCACTCTGAAACAACCCGGCCGTTTAGTTCTTTTAAAGCTCTGAATGAGAATTAGGAAATAGCCAGTGATTGCCTTTGCCCTTGCGCTGCAGACCATGCAATGGATTTCCTTCAGCCTACTCAGCTGCTTCTCTACACCTAACTGCCACGCCAACTCACAGCTTGTTTCAACAAATTTAAACACAAGAAACATCAAATGTTCCTTTCTCATCACCTCAGGAATTGCACCTCTGGGTACACAGGTCAGGTGAGCTGCAGTGGGCAAGAAAAAATGAAGCAAGATTCTTGGAGAAAACTGGAGAAGAACCCTAGCATTTTTAGAAGGTCTTCCAGAAGGTCTCCCAGTCCACATTTTTAAGTTGTCCTGCTGACACAGCAAATGGAGGAAATGACAGACTCTGCTGCCACAGACTCTTCCATGGAGGAACCACCAACCTCTGCAAGTTCCCTTGCAAATTGCTGCCACAGAGCCCTGGCTACAAGACACCTCTTTGAAGCTGAACATGTTGACAGGAAGCTTTTACTCAAGTGGACATCCAAATGGGTCTGTTTTCTGTTCCCAAATCAAGTAAGTCACTAAGAAAGAGCAGAGACCTACAAAACCAGCTTAGCTTAACACCCAGGGAAAGCCCTCTACCTAACAATGCAGGTTAGCTCAGGTAATAGCAATTATAAAAAAGAAATATTATTAAATTTTAAAAAATAATAATATAAATATATATAAATATTAAAAATATATTAAAAATAATTTTTTTAATGAGAAATAAAGCAAAACCATAAGAGAATAAACTGCAGCACAAGCGAGTTTTCTCAATCTTGTGGCACTGCTGTGCAAAGTTTGCAGACTGTCTCTAACACAAGAAAAAACAGGCCTCCTGTCAGTGTTGCAGCTGCCCACTGAACACAAAAAGCCTCAAAAGCGGAGGTAAGCTCCTGCACTCGAGCAAGCCCAAGAGCTGCTCTGCCACTGAGGCTGCCCCTGCACCAAGGCAACCTTGTGATGTCACCACTGACAGCGTGGCAGCCGCCCTAACATCACAAAGCAAAATGCTCTGTGCCTGGTCTGTGAATTTTTGACAGATGGACAGAGTGGATGTTTGGTTGGTGTCAGGAGGGCCGGGGTGGGGGCCGGCTGGCTCTCTCCCCGGCCACATTGGTCCAGGAGTGGCCATTTCCCCAGACGGCAAGCAGTGCAAGTAAGGGTAAGAGAGCAAGCTGTTTGCTGCTCTCTAGATCAATCTATATCCCTCCATGTCTGGTACGAAAAGCAAAAGGTCTCAGAGAAGGCTCTCTCTTAACAGAGCA
>JAJEOU010000836.1:0-13664 GCA_021534815.1 Acrocephalus arundinaceus
AGAATCCCGATCATTACCCTGGCCTGACAGGAGCACGGATAAAGCTAGGCAGCCTATGTGTTTTTTGTCAAAACTTATTTAGTAAGGATGATTGTTGGTTTAATCAAAGGTTTATTGGCAGCTACGCACGTGCTTTGTCTTGCTGGGACCTTAAGCGTGGCCTGCGCGAAACCATCAGTCGTCGGGCTTCACCATAGCGTTAGGGTAATCTGCTCCGTGGCTGCATGCCCAATCTGCATCGAGCGGAGAATCGTTGTCGTGTTAGAATTGTAGTAGAACTGAGAAGAAGCGTATAAGCAAAGTGCGCTTCATTAACTAGAGTGGTGACGCATTCGGGTCGCATCAGGCCAGCAAAGACACTTTGTTGGAAATTCTGAGAGACGCGAGTAGTGTTCATGACGCAAATGGTCATATTTAAGACATTGGCGATAAAAGAGGCGAAACAATCAGTAGAGGATGCTGTTTTCTAGCCTTCTTGGCCAGACTTTGCAATGTGCAACGGTGAGCATGGAGAGCCGCAAGTTTGTGGCGGGGCCATCTTTTTTATGGCTAGAGGCTTTGCTTGGGTCCGATGTCTTTTGGAGGGGAATTGAGGATGGCAACTTAGATGCAGTTCGAGCACCATACACGATGATCTGAGGAGTCAGAGATGAAAGGAGCGGAAAACGAGTGATATAGGACAAAGCGGAGGGAGCACAGGGAACTAATGTGCCCTGGTGATCCGTCCGATCATGGGTCTTCTGGGTGATCCACAATATGTTTTACTTTCAAATGGCAGGCATGCGTATAATGTACTTGGCCTGTTGCACCTATGATACGATACACCTGGGGTGGGGATAGGCGCTGCAGCACCTTATGGGGTCATATTAACTCACGAAATTTGTCCTTCTTGTTTCGCTGGCTTTCCACGAGGACTGAAGCCAGCAAAAATGGTTTCAGCATCCCAGGGGCCGCGGTAGCGCAAAAAATGGTACCGCTGAAGCCACATGTTTCAACTGCAGGTCCTTTCACTCTGTCTGCTGGATACTATTTAGCATCTAGTAATCTTTTTCTCTCTGTGGCGCTACGAGCCCAACTGCTTTTCATATCTGCACAAGGCGAATACAGAAAGTTGTCACAGGTTAGTCTCACGCCAGGGAGTGATCTGTGCGAGTATGGTGCACGTGTCCAACGATCGGTACTCCCACTGAACCATTCCTCTAATTTCGCATCCTATCTTGCACCTCCGCGGCGGATCAGTCTTCTGTTTAGGTGAACTTTCTAACATTCTGCCGAGACACGCGCTCGTGGACGAGATATTCATCTTCTTACACTCGGGGCTTATCTGCACATTGTACTGGGCTTCAGTGTGGTGTCACCATGCGGTGAGCTCGGTCGAGGGTCTACCTGACAGGATCCTCTTTAAGGAAGAGGTAGGATTTGTATGTTGGGTGATCATGCCTGCGCACTTTGATACACTAGAGCTTGAACAGAGAGATTGACGCACATAGAAGTGCGATAATCGGCCGAACGCTCGTACGGATTTGGGGTGCTTCTCGCACTGGTGGAGAGTAGCAGGTGTTAATCACGGATCGCTGCCTCGTGAAGGCTGGGTGCGTGTTCCTGTTCTGCGTGAGGTCGTCTTGGGCGCATTGAGAATAATACAGGGTTACCTGAATGACGTCCACAAGATAGTAGCAGAGTCCTGCGTGGATAAAAAACGTCAGGTGCAGTTTTCGGGTAGTTTATTTCTGCAGTTGTGGCTGGTAAGACTTAAGTGGAGCCAGTTATTTTAAATTCGTCTGCAATCTTTTTGACTGCTGCATACTTTCAGCCGCTGTTGAAGGTGACTAATTTCCTCGGGCTTGATGCCATAGATTTATGTCCTAAAAGTGGGAGGAAGTCTTAAGGATTTAGATTAGCAAATGTGCGGGTGTTTCAGGACTCCATGCTCCGGGTGGACGACTCACTGGGGGATGCAAGCCTGGTGGGGAGCAGCCTTAAATGTTTTCTTTTGGAATCGGAACATATTTGCTGACGGTATGGTACCTCTCTGGGAAACTGAATGTCATATGCTAAGCAATCGTGTGTTGGCAGGGGTGGGTGGGATAGAATGTGTGGCAAGAACCTTCTGCTTTGGGGTAACACTGTTCATAAGCTTGGTTAAGTTTGGTCTTCGTGGCCTTGTATGAGACTCAGTTCGCGCCGTCGTTTGGCCCTGGTACTGTTGTAGTCTGGAATGCTATGCACTAAACGTTGAGTCTTGCCGGCAGAAGGGAGTGTCATTTAGGAAACAATTCGTGGCATCTTGGCATTTGAGAAGCAAAATATGTTGCGGTTGTCTGTTGATTCTTGCGCTCTGGATCCAAGCCATGCCCATCTCTGGCTGTCAGCCAGCTGCTTGAATGCCTAGGTTTGGTACATATGGAGTGTGGGTTTTGGATAGCGCGCTTTCTGGGTTGTAGGCTTATATGGAGATCTACCCATGTAGGGTGTGTGCTAGCTCAAGATGGTGCCGGGCGCTTTGTTCGTATGTGCGGCTTCTAGGATGGTGTAGCGATAGACCGAAGACAGGATGTGTGGAGAGTGGATACGGAATCTTGATCTGCCAGATAACTGCGTGTGAAGTCGCGTGTTGGAGCGACATGGGCGGTCTTGGGGTTCGGCGATAGACGATGTCAGCTGGCGACCGACGACGCAGCACTGGACGCGGGCACCCAAGTAGTTTTTGGACATTAGAGGGGGAGGTGGCCTAATGAACGTTGTTTTGCATTCGGCCGCAGAGAATTCACGAAGACTGTCTTTGAGCTAGGTGGCTCCAATGTTGAGTTAGTTTCATTGCAGCCGACTAGTTTATTGGAGTGTTCACCTACAGTTCTTTTTTGTGCTCGAGGCGGCGCTTCGCGTGGCTAATCTTTGTCGGATTGTGACGGTGTTAGCAGGTGTTGCCACTGAAATTGGCCTTTGGGTCACGGTGGTACTGAAAGAACGCTCTTCTAGCGATGATGTGCTGTTGCACGACGTTGATACACACTCTCCATGGTCCTAGGCCTGACAGTGAGAGTCCTAGGCTAAAACGCAGTCTGGAGAGTTGGACGTAACGTACATTCGAGGTCATGACCGATGTTGAGCAGGATAGCCTCGCTCGTCATCAGTCCACTAAGGGCTAAATGCTAGGACGCTGCAGCTTCAAGCCGTTATGAACTTGAACAGTGGTAGTGTGCTACCAGACTCAAGATTTGATGGAGTGCCCACCGTTTCCTTCGGGTCTGTCACACACAAAGCTTCAGTTGAAGAGTGTTTGCTGTCAGAGAGAGCGATGACATTGGCTGTAAAAACAAGCGAATACTATAGCGGTAACGAGGCCGAGTGGTTGTTAGAACCTTTTGTGGAAGGTCAATGTTCACGCACAGCTAGTAGCCTGAGCCATGGGAGGGTTTGGGTGACGTACTCAAATTTCATCCTTGAATAACCCCCAGTCAGGCGGCTAGAAGCCAAATGGCTCCTCAACAGAAGGTTGCCACATGGCAATGTGGGAGAAGTTGTTTGCGGAATGGGGTAAGATGGATCTTTGCGCGGGTTTCTACTTGCCTAAAGAGGCTCAGAGCGGCGCTGCCATATTTCATTAAATAGATGAGTAGTTCTGGACCCCGGATGCAGTTACACCTCTCCTGCGGAAAGGCCGTGCGCGAGTCGAACATGACACGACGACCACGCAAGTTGTGTGCTGGCCTTTTCTCAGAGGGGTCCTTGGGTCTAGATGGTCTTGTCTCCAGTTTCCCCTTCGTCTGGTGCACAACGATGATGAAACAGTATACTCAAGGTTGTAGAGCGGTTTATTGTTTTTGGGAGTCTAGCATGGTAGTAGCACTTATTGGAGATCCGCTAGTGTTGTGCGTGTCATAATGAGTTGAGTGGAATTCATCGCTACAGATTTTGGGGGATCTCTTGGTTCGCTGTTCTCCTTAGAGCAGGTACATCGCGCAGGGACTAAGATAAGAAGACATTTCTGGAGGGGAGTACAGGCACGATGTTGCGAAGCGCTGACTGCATTGCAGGGGCCTACTAGCTGCCTGGCATGTTCCGTGGGAGTGTTGTTTGACATCTCAGGCCAGATCTTTCATTACACCTTCGTCTCCACTTGGGGAACTTGTGATGTTGTGTGCCCTGAGAAAAGTGCGCGACTAGGGGGCCCCTTCTTCCTCTTTAATATTGGGCTGCACATTCCATTCACGCGCTGTTTAGAGGTCTGTGAGATTGATCTGTTAGCTAGACGTCTAACCCGGTATGAGTGCAGCGGCGATTAGCGGTATCACCTACGTACTGGAATGCTGCATGGTTTGCAGTCGGGTTGGCTGTGTTGGGATACGGTTGCTTAGTGCTTCGATCTAGCTGTATTTGCGCGATGGTGGTGAGTTGACCATACTTGTGACGCAAAACTCTGGCCACTCGAAAGCGCAGCACTTGGGGTGCTTGACTGGGACCGACGATGGCAAAAAGCGTAAACCGCGTCTTTGTCTTGCGTCGTGCAGAGGTAGAAACGCAAAAGAGAGATGGCTAACGACACGCGGCAGCAAGGCTTCCTCCTGGGTTTCATTGAGTTCAAGGGCAGCAGTGTTTGAACGGGGCCCATGGGTTGAATCTTTTTGTTCACCTCACGCAGGTCATGGAGAAGGTGAAAACCTTCACCGGATCGTTTGGGAATCACAAAAACTGGGGTGTTCTTTGGGCTAGTGGAGGGTTCTATGTGACCTCGCTGTAATTCACAGCCGACTAATTCAAGAAGGGCAGTCATTCAAGGCTCAGGCAGGGGCCACTGCTCGACCCACACAGGGTGAGATGATTTCCATGTTAGCTTAATTGGCAAAGGTGGGTGTGCGGCAGTGGCCCTTAGGGTAAATTTGTCACTCTGACTTTTAATTGGGTTAGGGCATCTCTTCCTAGCAAGGGCAGGACTCCTGACATGACGTACGGGTAAAGGGTGATGGTCTTCTCAGGCCCTTTTTCAGTGTGGAGCTTTATTGCTATTAGTTTGGTGCTTTTCTGGGCTCGGGAAAATCCCCCAACCCCCTACCATAGGGGCTTCTTCTAACTTCCAGCATGGAGGCCAGCTTGTTTTTGGGATTACAGTAACGTCCGCACCGTGTCAACCAAAAATGGGGACACTAATAGCAGTGTCATCGTCTGGGTAGCTCCAAGGGGGTATGGAAGTGTTGTAAAGGCGACAAGTTCCCCATACTGTAGGAGGACTGTTGCAATCTACAAGTAGGGCCACCCGAGGATCCCGCTCTCTGGGAGTAGCTCTTGCTGTTCTGGAGATATAACTGGGTTGGGCTGGACTATCGGCTGGGCTAAGAGGTTGGTTGCTTCCTGAGGAGGTAGTGGGTTCTGGAGCTCCTTGCCCCATTTGGGGTTGGTGTAGCTGGGCCGCCTCACGTCCCAAGTGGGAGGTGGGATAGTAAAATTCAGCTGCTTTCCATTCCATGTGGGAGAAGGCTGTGTGCGGCCCGGCTGCCTCCTGCCCCTCCTGTTTCCCTGAATCTTTGCTCTGCACTCCCTGGCAAGATGCCCTTTCTTTCCGCAGGCAAAGCACGGCCCTCTAGGTTGGTTTTGGTGTGTAGGGGGAAACGGCGGCGGGTCTTTGGCTTTGGGACAGTTCTCTGCGACATGACCTGCTTGTCTGCATTTAACACATGTCATCACACTGGCTATTGCGGTGCAAACGGCTGCTTGAATTGGGGCTAAATGTTCTTCGCTTGTGACATGTTTAATCACAGTTGCAATTCTTGATCCTGCTGGAACGAGCATAAAATTTCTTTTGTGGCTAAATTGTATTGTTGCCGCATGCATTCTGCTACAACAGGGCCTTTGGCTTTGGCAGGCAAGTCTGAAGAGTCAACTACAGCTTGGAGGCGATCTACAAATTGAGTGAAGCTCTCACTTTCACCCTGTCTTACTGCGGACCAGGGTGCCGGTTTAGCAGGTATTCTGCAGGCTGTACAAATAGCCTCTCTGGCCGCACGAGTGGTTGCCACAATTCCACGGCTTGTAAGTGTTGGGCTTCTGCCTGGGGAGTAATCATAGTTGCATCAATGCCTGTGAGCCTCTGTAGGCTGGAGTTTCACAAAGGAGGTCTGGGCCAGCTGCTTGGGCTAGCTGTTTTGTACAATTGTCTTCCCACTCTTGTTTAAATACGATCATTCCCGCCCCATTAAAAATCAACCTGCATGTTTGCTTAATATCAAATGGGAGCATATCATCACCTCCAAAAATGCTGTCAGTAAGAGTAGAAACCATGGCAGAATAAATACCTTTATCTGCAATTGCTTTAACAATTGTTTGTATATCTTTGGGATTTACTGGTGAGTAGGTCCTTTGTGCATCTGGACCGGGCACCAGTCACTTGAACTGGGAATGCTAAAGTGGCTGGTGGGGCCCAGTCAGCGCAAGCAATCTTTATTTTTCTCCAATCTGTAAGGGGGATTTCTTTTACATGCCCCTCTTTAATAAAAAGTGAGTGGGTTGACCTTCAGTTCTACTATTATTTGCTATCTCAACTTCTGAGTCTGAATCAGCAATAGACCTGTCACTCCCCCCATTCATCCTGGCTAGTGTCTGAGTCAGAGGCGGAAGCCGACTGACTGGATGCTTCAGGGCTCCGGTACCTTTTTGTTGAACTCCGCCCCTGCCTGCTCCTCCTGTGGGTGGAAGGTTCCTTTCCCCTCTGTTCACCCCGCCTCCTGCTTACGGAGGCTCTTGCTTTACAAGACAGTACTTTTGAACGAACATCCTGGTTGGCTCTCTGTTCCTGGTTACCACTCCCCCCTCCTCTGTTGTTAGACCCGCAATTCACCTCCTCCGCCTTTCTTCTACTTTACGTTTCCTTCGGTGAGAATGACTGACGACTCCCCCCACTAGTGCTGGCGGCATATGTGCTCCGCCCTTCATTTTGCTGCTCAGCACCACTTTGGGGCACATAGGGTGGCGGCTTTTCCCATATTTCTTGAGATCTACTTTTGTCAGAGGCATTTCTCGCCTCATCGAGCAACTCACCCACACAGATTTATGTTGTTCCGAGGAGGAGTCAGGGGCAGGAGAGTGTTCAGAGACGGAATTTAGCAGATTTGGAGGTGACGAAATGCACTCTCATTTTGATGGATCAGCAGACTGATAGAGCTGCTTTCGATTAATGTCTGCATGGTTGCTGGCAACTCCTACTTTAGGAGTAACGAACAGACATCTTGCGCTGCTTTCCAGGTTTCCTGCTCTTGCAGGGCTTTTCGCATGCTTGCACGACTTTGCCCCATGATTTTAGACTTTTCCCGCTCCCAGAGGACGTTACGTCTTCGGCTAAAGCTTTAGTGTATTTGTCTACACCTCGGGTGGAGTATATCCACCAGCTGGTCAATTACCCCAATCTGCACAAGCCTCGTAACCTCGTTAGGAAGTGAAATCTTCAGGCTTACAATCTATTCCCCCACTGCTTATGTAATTGCAATACGAGTTTCACGAGAGTTCCATCGTCCTCGCTGGTCCGGGAGCATCCTCCTCGCCGAGGTTAGGCCAGCTGTCTCGGCCACCGTTCACCCATCCAGGCAACTCCTGTCCCCAGCTCCGATTCCGGCCTCGACTTTCCCGCTCAGACTTCGGGTCTTCCACTCCGATTTGAAGTCTCACGGAGTTTGGCACCATTGTTGTCTCTGCTGAGGCGTGATGACCTGGTTCAGGAATGGCACAGCGACCCGCCCTGGGTTGCTCTGGCATAAGCTCACTGACACCAATATGATGGATGGCAAATGGCGTTTATTCTTTGCTTACATGGTGTTTTTATAACTTACGCAGGCAGCGTCACATCTGTCTGCCTAAGTCATCACCTACATATGATTTACTAACTTAACAAGCTTAACTGAGTAAGGCAAGCATCACTTACATGTGAAGAGGTAACCCTATCTACCCGTACAGCTCGAGATCTTCCAGCAGCTTTTCCCTAGCTACTACACCATTCATTTCAATGGGTAGACCTGGTGTCCTAAATCCCTCTAATTGACTTTAATGGAGTTAGACCTGATGTCCCAAAATTCTATTCACATCAGTGGCTGAAGCTGATTTCTTAAATTCCCACACTAAGGGTAGACCTGGTGTCCCACTGAGCCCATTGGCTTCAGTGGGTAGACCTGATGACCCCAAATCACCATTGTCCTTAATGGATAGACCTGATGTTCCTAAATTCCCATTAATGCCTGGACCTAATTTTCTAAATTCCCCACATTAGTAGGTAGACCTGGTGTCCCAAATTCCTTTGACTTTAGTAAGGTAAATCTGGTGTCCCTAAATCTCCATTGCCTTGAATGGGTAGACCTGGTTTCCCCAAATCCCCATTGTCCTTAACAGACATGGTTTCCAAAAAATCCCTATGATTTTATTGGGGTAGACCCATGTCCCTAAACCTCATTGGTTTCAATGGCTAGACCTGTGGGTCCCTAAACATCATTGGTTTCAATGGGTAGACTGATTGTCCCTAAATCCTCATTGGATCAAGAGGTAGACCTGTTGCCCTAAAAAATATCCATTGGTTTTAATAGGAAAACTTCTTGTCTCTAAAAAACCCCATTTGGTTTCAATGGGTAAATCTGTTCACCCCAAATCCCCACTGAGTTCAATGGGTAGACCTGTGTCCCTAAAAATCCCCATTGGGTTCAATGGGTACACCTGAGCCCCTACACACTGCGTGCTCCCATTCAGATCTCGGGGTGTCCCCTGGCTGCCCCCCTGAGATTTTGGGGTGCCCCCTTTGCCCCTCTCCAGAGCTGGAGCTGGTGCAGAACGCCGTCTTTACTGACCCCACGGACCAAAGCCTGGGTGTACCTGCACTGCATCCTCTCCTGAGGTAACTCAGGGCTCCCTCCCATCCCCAGGGCCCACCTCTGGAGTTTTGGGGTGCCCCTCAATGTTGGGGTACCCCTGAATGTTGGAGTATCCCCCCACAGCCCCCCTGCCACTGAGGGTCATCTGTCCATTGACTGGGAGGATGCAACAGTGGCCGTCATCTTCTCCGAGCCCATCAGGGTGAATGGGGACCCCTGAGAACCCATAAAAATCACCTGGAACCCCCCAAAAATCATGCTGGCACTCCCCAAAACTACCTGGATACACCTGGGAACCCCAAAAAATCACCTGGCTACTCCCAAAAATCACCTGGATACATCTGGGTACTCCCCCAAATCACCTGAGTACCCCCAAAAATTACCTGGGAACCCCTCAAAAAGTCACCTAGGTAAACCTGGGTACCCCCAAAAATCTTGGCCCCACCAAACTGGTGGTTGTGAAACCACATTGCTTTGTCTGGGTAACCTGGTGTCCCTAAATCCCTATTGACTTGCATGGGTAGACCTGGTGTCTTGTATACCCCCATTAATCTCTAGTAACCCTTCCCAGTGCTCCCAGTAATGCCCCACAGCTTCCAGTAAAACCAGTGCCCCCCCTTAGCCACTTTCAGTGCTCCTAGGAATAGCTCCCAGTTTAACTACTTTGCCCTCCCAGTTTACCCAGTTTGCCCAGTTTCCCTCTTTCCTCCCTCCCAGTGCTTCCAGTTCCCCACCAGTGCTTCCCCTTTGCCTTTCCCTGTGCTCCCAGTTTAACCAGTAACCCTTCCCGATCAAGTCCTATTAAGGGAAAGCCCTGGTGTCCCTAAATCCCCTTCGACTTTAATTGAGTAGACCTGGTGTCCTGTGATAGTTGCACTAGGAGAAAATAGAAAGTGTAACAAGCCTGAACTTTAAAAGATACAAAGACAGTTTGTTTACACACTCTAAAGAATAAAGGGAAATAAAAGAAATTGAATTTTCAAAACACTTCCCTTTCTCCCACAAACTTTTCACTTTCCCATAACCAATATAGACAAAACTGTGATTTTCAGTCAGTTTCAACCATTTAAACATATTCTTTCATCACCTTGGCAGAGGAGTTTCTGGAGTCCATGAAGACATTTGCCACAAGGAACAGTCTGGTGGCTCCCAATGTCACAAACCTGCAACTGCCTGGAAATTTGCAGATTGTGCCATCTCACCCATGAGCAGCCTTTCTCTTGGCTACTCATGGGCCTCTCAGCATGTTTGGGGTGCTTGTTTAATAATGCTTTTTTTAGTTTTTCACAAAGATTCTCTTCTTCTATCGTTAAAATTCTCTCTTTCTCTCAAGAGACTTCCCTTTACTAGAGCTAAAGGGCCAAATCTGTGTCTCAGACAGCTGAGACCTCTTTTTATTTCAGGAGCTGGGGAACTTCCTCTACAACATGCTCAATGAAATCTCAATTACATCAGTCTATTACCTTCAGCTAGAACAGCATTCCCCAAAACAGCATCAATCTTTTACAAGAAATAGTCCATTTCTCCATGGTTCACATCTAGAGAAGTCCAGTCAAAAATGTCCACTTCCTCAATCCTTTCTTCCAGATAACCTTTATCAGTTCTTTTGCTGACTGTATCATGCTGTCTCTCTACATTTTAAATCACTCTGGTCTTCTTTTCTCCCTCTGGGAAAGGGTTGGAGTTCTGAAAGCTTCATGTTGCCAGGAAAGGGTTAAATCTGCCCAAGGTCTTTCTCTCTCTGCAGCTCACAGATGTCAGAGTGCAAGGCCCACGCTGGTGATGGGGGGTACGGGGGGGAACAGGCTCAGGAAGGGCTGATGGATCACTTTCCTCACCCCTGCTCCGATCCAAAGCAGACCCAGCATCAGAGTCGCTTCTTGGGGCCCAGGGGTGGTGGTGGGGGAGAGATCTTCTCCCCTGGGCCAGTGGCACCAGCAAACCAGGGCCCAGGCCACAGCCCGGACAGTACCTGCTGCCACAGCCCCGGGCTGCAGCTTTCTCTCTCTTTCCCTCCCTGCAGAGGCTGGCAGGGGAAGGAGCCCCCGGCACAGGCCAGGCTTGACTGACCCAGCCGGGCACAGCCCCGGCCACCCAGAGGGCAGCGGGGCCTGGCCCGGGGTCCCCTGCTGCCTAGGGAGTGTTACCTGTGCTCTTGGCCAGAAGGAAAGAGGGAGTTTCTCCTGATCTCCCTGATATTTAAACTCTGTACGTCCACAGAGATGTAACGACTTTCAATTGGTTCTATCCTGAACTTCCAGAAAACTCACTTGCTGGTCAAAACCACTACAGCATGGGAACTGATTAAAAAAGATACATGAAAATTTTTGTAAGTTAGACTACATGCATAAGTAAAGGTGTATATGTGCCTTATTAACTTATGTAAAACTTTTGCCAGCTATATTGATGCTAATTGCTTTGCACCAATGAATATAAGTTATTGTAATGTAGTCAATGCCTTAAGATCACACTTTGTTAAGAGTATAAGCTGGAGAACATGCAGAATAAAAACTTCTTCCATTTTGGATCCTGATCATGTGTGTGTATGTCACATCTGACCTAACAGTAACAGCCAGGGCGGAGCCGTCCAGCGCTGCCCTCAGCTTTGGGCACTCCAGGTTCACCTGTGGGGAAAAAGAACGAAATTTGGGGCATTTTCCCACCAAAAATTGGGAATTTCCAACCCTGAAATTGGTGGTTTTAACCCCAAAATATTTGGGACATCAGGTCTATCCCCTGAAATGAATGGGTTTTTTCTGACATCAGGTGTACCCATTGAAATTAATGGCAGGGAAAGGACACCAGATCTACCCATTGAAATCAATGAATGGAAAAGGAAACCAGGTCTACCCCAATAACATCAATAGGGATTTAGGGACACGAGGTCTATCCATTAATAGGGCTTGATTGGGAGGGTTACTGGTTCGACTGGGCACACTGGTAAGGGCTAAGGGCAAGCTCTGGGAGAGGAACTGGAAGCACTTGTGGTGGAGTTGGAAGCACTGGGAGGGAGGAACGGGCGAAACTGAGCAAACTGGGAGCACTGGGAGGGGTTACTGAGAGCACTGGGAGTGGCTAAGAGGGGCACTGGTGTTACTGGGAGCAGCTAAAGGGAGCATTTGGGTCACTGGGAACTCCAGGGCATTACTGGGAACACTGGGAAAGGTTATTGGGAATAAATTAGAGTAACCAGGACACCAGGTCTACCCATTAAAGTCAATGGGATAAATGGGACACTGCGTCTACCCAGTCAAAGAAGTGGGGATTTACAACCACCAGTTTGGGCAGGGGCCCAAGAATTTTTGGGGGTACTCAAAATTCTGTATCCAGGTTATTTCTGGGGAGAATCCAGGAGATTTGGGGAGATACTCAGGTATATCCACGTGGTTTTGGGGGGTACCCAGGTGATTTGGGGGGTATCCAGGTGACTTTTAGGAGTATCCAGGTGCTTTTTGGGGGTACTCAGGTGATTTTTGGGAAGGACTGAGAAGATTTTGGGGGGTATCTAGCTGATTGGGGGGTACTTAGGTGTATCCAGGTAATTTTGAGGGTACTCAGGTGAGTTTTGGGTGTATCCAGGTGATTTTTTGGGGGTACTAAGGTGATTTGGGGGTACTCAGGTGATTTTGGGGGTACCCAGGTGATTTTCGGAGTTCCCAGGTGTCCCCACTCACCCTGACAGGCCGGGAGAAGATGACAGCCACCGTTGCATCCTCCGGGTCGATGTGGACTCAGATGACCCTCAGGGTGGGGGGCTGTGGGGGACACCCCAACATTCAGGGGCCACCCCAACATTCGGAGGGCACTTAATCATGATTTTAAAGAGCTAAGATTTTAGCTAAGAGATGGAAGTAACTTATATGGATCAGGGTGTAAGTTAGATTAGCAAATGATAGGTTAATGACTATTAGATACTTAGGCTAGAGCTAATTGTTGTATTGTTTGCCATTATGAGCTTGTTTATAGAAGGAAATGCAGAAAGAGAACTGTTATAAGAACAGATTGAAACCAGTAGAACAATGACCAGCACCTGGACTTTATATCAATCAATCACAAAGCAGGGGACCTTGGATTGTGCCAGAGGGTCACAGATACCTGAGGAAGACTCTCCTGACTTCATCTTTGAGACCACTGACCCAATTCAAGAGAAGAATTGCACACACATGAAGGACTAATAGCCTCATTTAATAAAGAGCAGGGATGGGAGGCGCTGGGGTTATGCACATGTATTGTATGTAAGATCTTGGGAAATAAATAGAGGGCAAAGAACCTTGTACGGGGCGGTCACGCCTTTTGGAGACGACTCCTGTGCTGCCCGCTGGTGTTAAAAATTCCACTTTCTAACTTTAACTAATTAGGGAGTCTCTATCCATGATCATATCTGTTTTTAATGATTCACACTTCAGGAGATTGTCTGAAACTTTGGAGTTTTAGATTGCTAAAATAAAATAAGAAAACCCTTCTTTTGGCTGAGTGCAGCCAGTTCTCCAAGCAAAGCAGGTCCCAGGTGAGTAAGGAGACACAGGATGGGGTTGGGGAATGTGGAGCAAGGTTGTCCACACTGGCTCAGGCCTCAAGGCACAGCTTCTCTGACCAGGCCAGACCTTCTGAGGTCAATATCAATCCTGGATCAATATCAGTCCCTGAATGTTACAGTCATCTCTTCTAATTTATTTTCTGTGAAGAGAAAAATACAGCCTTGAAAATAGGAATTCCTAGTGAACTGCAACAGACCAGAAAGAAATCAAGGCACAGCCATGGTTTGTCAGGACTTGCTTGATCCTAATGAGCCCGTGGTGCATTTGGTGCTGAGACCTGGAA
>JAJEOU010001042.1:0-12990 GCA_021534815.1 Acrocephalus arundinaceus
TTGAGGGTACTCAGGTGATTTTTGGGTGGATCCTGGTGATTTTTTTGGGTTACTAAGGTTGTTCAGGGGTACCAGGTGATTTTGGGGGTTCCCAAGTGTCCCCACTCACCCTGAGGGGCCGGGAGAAGATGACGGCCACCGTCGTGTACTCCCGGTCGATGTGGACTCAGATGACCCTCGGTGGTGGGGGGCTGTGGGGGGACACCCCAACATTCAGGGGGCACCCCAACATTCAGAAGGCACTGAATCATGATTTTAAAGAGCTAATATTTTAGGTAAGGGATGGAAGCAATTTATATGGATCAGGGTGTAAGTCAGATTAGCAAATGATAGGTTATGACTATTAGATGCTTAAGATAAGGCTAATTGTTGTATTGCTTGCCATTATGAGCTTATTTATAGAAGGAAGTGGAGTAAGTGAATTGTTATAAGAACAGATGAAACCAGTAGAACAATGACCAGCACCTGGACTTTATGTACATCAATCACAAAGCAGGGGACCTTGGATCATGGCCAGAGGGTCACAGAGACCTGAGGAAGACTCTCCTGACTTCATCTTTTGAGACCACTGACCAACTCAAGAGAAGAATTGCACACACATAAGGACTAATAGCCTCATTAATACAGAGCGGGTATGGGAGGTGCTGGGGTTATGCACATGTATTGTATGTAAGATCTGGGAATAAATGGAGGGGCAAAAAACCTTGTACAGGGCAGTCACCACTTTTTGGAGATGACTCCTGTGCCCGCCTGCTGGTGTTAGTAAAAATTCCCACTTTCTACTTTAACTAATTAGGGAGTCTCTATCCATGATCATATCTGTTTTTAATGATTACCACTTGAGACTGTCAAAACTTAGGATTTTAGATTGATAAAAAAGGAAGAAAACCGTCCTTTGCCAAAGTGCAGCCAGTTCTCCAGCAAAGGCAGGTCCCAGGTGAGTGAGAGACACAGGATGGGATTGGGGAATGTGGAGCAAGGTTGTCCACACTGGGTCAGACCTCAAGGCACAGCTTCCTCTGACCAGGAAAGACCTCCTGAGGAGGGACCTTAGATCAATATCATCACTGAATGTTGCAGTCATCTCTTCTCTGAAGAGAAAAATACACCCTTGAAATAGGAATGTGGGTTTATTAAAAGCTCTTTGAAATATTTCTCCATAACGTTCCTAGTAAACAGCACCAGACCAGAGGAAAATCAAGGCACAGCCATGGTTTGTCAGGACTTGTTTGATCCCAATGAGCCCCGTGGTGCATTTGGTGCTGAGCCCTGGAGCCTCAGGGCCTGAGAGGAGATTGCACAAAACTTGCCAGGAGTCAAAGTCAGAAGAAAAACCCAAAGTGTCTTGAAGTATTAATGGGTCCCACAATCGTCAATGCCAAACACAGGCTCATCATAAGGTCCGTAGAGGAGATAACTGGAGGACAGAATTGCATGCAAACCTCTCAGAGACTCAGAGTGGGATGGAAAATCCAAAGGAAAATCCAAAGTGTCTTAAAAATCTTGAGTATCTCAAAGCATTACTGAGACACACTGGGTGTCAGTGCAAAGCTCTCAAGGGACTCATTAAAACAGAAAATTAGATGCCAGGATTGAACAAAAACTTCTCAGAGACTCAGTGGCCAAAAGAGGTACTTAAATTAACCCTGAGTACCTTGAAGTATTAATAAACAACAGTGAGTGTGGTTACTGGCTAAGAATCCCAAGGGACTTGTTAAAGCAGATAATTGGGGCCATGATTGCAGAAACCTCTAATGATCGGTGTGAAAAAAAAAAAAGTTCTTTAATAAACTTCGAGTACCTAGAAGAATAAATGTGCCCCACTATTTTTTTTACTGACTAAGAATCCCAAGAGACTCGTTAAAGGAGATAATTGGGGCCAGGATTACACAAACCTGTCATAGAGTCAGTTTGAAAAGGGAAACCCAAGTACCTGAAATAACTGAAGTACCTTGAAGCATTAATGAGCCCCACTGAGTGTTGTTACCGACAAAGCCTCTCAAGGGACTCATTAAAGCAGAGAATTGGAGGCCAGGATTGCACAAACCTCTCAGAGACTCCAAGGCAAAAGCCAAACCCAAAGGCCTTGGAAAAACCTGCAGTCCCTGGCAGCAGGAAGGAGCCCCCCAGAGCCATTGCTGACCAAGGCTCCTTCCCCAGGGACTCCTTCCAGCACATCCTGGAGGCCACTGGCATGGGAGGGGGATGCTGAGGGCAGCACAAGGGGCTGACAGTGCCCAGCCTTGCTGGGGCTGTGCCAGGAGGCCCCAGGGCCTCAGGACAAGGGGTCTCCTCAGTGTCCTTGGTGGCACAGAGGCTGCTGTGGCCCAGGGCACCCAGCCTTGGCTTCTCTTTGTCCCCACCTGTCATCACTGCCTGCAGTTCTGTGCTCTGCCTGGGGCCTGGGGACACTTTCTGTGTCGTGTCCCTCAGTGGGACCCATTAAAACTTCCAGAAACTTTGGATTTTGAATCTCACTTTGAGTTGTGGAGAAGTTTTTGATCACACTCTGAGGGACTGAGTCTGACGCAAACAACACCAAAGCCCTGAGAGGGTCATTAAAGTCCTTGTGCTGTGTCTGTGCTGTGAGCTGAGACACGTGGCACAGAGGACAATCCTGGCAACCAAGAAGAGATTAAAACACATTTCTGTGGATGAGCAGCTCCTGTGCAAAGCCCAGCAGGGCTGGGGCACTGCCTGCAGCCACCCCGGGCACAGCACAGAGGCACAGAGAGCTTCAATCACTCAGGGCTGGGAAGGTGCTGAGAAGGGACTGGGGGAGAATCACTGCCAGCCCTTGGCACAGGAACCTCTGGCTGCAGGACAATGCAGCTGCAGCTCCTGCAGTGATCTCCTCAAGCTGCAACATCCCAATGCCTACAGACTCTGTGAGTACAACTCTCTGAGTATTTCTGGTGCAGGGGAGGTGAAATGCTCATGAAGCTCTGACACAGTGAGAGCTTCTGCCCACTCCCAAAATATTTCCTAGAATAGGATTTACTTTAAAATGAGGACATTTCTTAAAGACTATTCTTAGGACTATTTCTTAAGACTATTAATATTATCTAATTATCTATTATCTAAATATTATCTATTTTTTCCTAATATTAGATACTGGGTAGAGGGAGAAAAAATCATAAAGGCATCATTAATTTTGACAAGTCCCAGGGACATCTCAGCTCTTAGTGATCAGGCTTAGTCTGAGCTGTCCTTTCTCCAAGCTGCCAACAGAACCTGCCCCCAGCCAGTGCCCTGCAAACAGGCAGGGTTCTGTAGGGCCAAGGAGAGTGCAGAGATATTTGGGCTCTGGGAGTGCTGGCAGGGAGAGCTCAGGCACAGGGAAACACCTGCAGGAGGAAAATCTGCAGGAAGCAGAGAGAAGATGAGGCAATGAGAGAAAACAAAAGCCAGAAATGTTGTGGCAGAGAGTGTTCAGAGCTCTCCATAGGAGCCCCTGCAGTGCAGCCCCTCCCTCTGAACAAGCTGCCTCCCTCCTGTCCCCCAGCCAAGCCTCTGCCCTCAGGGCCGGGGCTCCAAGGCGTGCAGCCCCTCCTGCAGCAGAGCCGTGGGGCTGGAGAGGTAGGTGGGAATCCTAAAAAGAAAACTGCAGGACTCTGGAACACAAAAGGGTGTCTCTTTGTTCCATGGGAGGGTGTATGGGAAATGGCTTTGATTTCGGTTACATTTGTTGCCTCTAAGTCTTCTCTGTCCTTTCTCCATGGCAATACCCACTGCCCAGAGACAGCAATTGTCCAACAGCAGCTCCATCAGCCACTTCCTCCTGCTGCCATTGGCAGACACGCGGCAGCTGCAGCTCCTGCACTTCTGCCTCTTCCTGGGCATCTCCCTGGCTGCCCTCCTGGGCAACGGCCTCATCATCTGCGCCGTAGCCTGCGGCCACCTCCTGCACAGCCCATGTTCTTCTTCCTGCTCAACCTGGCCCTCACTGACCTGGGCTCCATCTGCACCACTGTCCCCAAAGCCATGCACAATTCCCTCTGGGACACCAGGAACATCTCCTATGCAGGATGTGCTGCACAGCTCTTTTTCTTTCTGGTCTTCATCTCTGCCGAGTATTTCCTGCTGACCGTGATGTGCTACGACCGCTACGTGTCCATCTGCAAACCCCTGCACTACGGGACCCTCCTGGGCAGCAGAGCTTGTGCCCAGATGGCAGCAGCTGCCTGGGCCAGTGCCTTTCTCCATGCTCTCATGCACACGGCCAATACATTTTCCCTTCCCCTATGCCATGGCAATGCCTTGGGCCAGTTCTTCTGTGAAATCCCACAGATCCTCAAACTCTCCTGCTCACAATCCTATCTCAGGGAACAGGGCTTTTGTTATAAGTGCCTGTTTAGGACTCGGATGTTTTGTGTTCATTGTTTTCTCCTATGTGCAGATCTTCAGGGCCGTGCTGAGGATCCCCTCGAGCGGGGACGGCACAAAGCCTTTTCAACCTGCCTCCCTCACCTGGCTGTGGTGTCTCTGTTTATCAGCACTGGCACATTTGATCACCTGAAGCCCCCCTCCATCTCCTCCCCATCCCTGGATCTGGCCCTGTCAGTTCTGTACTCAGTGCTGACTCCAGCCCTGAACCCCCTCATCTACAGCCTGAGGAACCAGGAGCTCAAGGCTGCAGTGTGGAGACTGATGACTGGATGGTTTCAGGAACATTAAACTGCTGTCCAATTTCTGCAAATCACTTTTAGTAAAAGTCATCTTTGACACTTCTTGTTTGTTTCATTTTAGAGTTCATTTACTTTGGGGTTTTTTTTAATATTGCCCTAAAGAAATGTCATTGTTTGTGCCATTTCTCATTTTGTTTCTTTCCACCTTCCCTCTGGCCACAGACAGTGTCAATGCGGGGCTGCACTCTTGGTGGCTCTAAAGCAACTAAACAATCTCCCAGCCAAGTTTTCTGCAGAGATGCCCTTTGGTTCCCTTCTCTGCAGCTGCAGCAGCAATGTCTGTGTGCAGAGCTGGGGGCAGATCAGTGCTGGCACAGCAGCTGTGCCCAGCAGCAGCAGCAGCAGCCCTTGGTGTTGCCAGTGCTGCTGCCGTGGCCCTGCCCCGCTGCCCTGCTGGCCCTGGTGTTGCTGTAGGGCCTGAGTGCTCTCGGGGCCGGGCACAGTGCTGGGGGTGGCAGTGCCGGGGCTGCAGCAGGGACAGGCCATGGGCACTGCTGGGGCAGCGCTGACGCCTCAGGCCAGGGCCTGGGGGCTGCAGGCTCCTTGCCCAGGCTCTCTCCAGAACACTTTGCCCAGGCCAATGCTGAGCACAGAAAAGCCCCGGGAGCAGCCCCAGGCTGGCCGTGGGCAGGCTGGGGGCAAACAGCATGGCTGGGGCTCTGCAAGGGGCCTGGGGGCAACTGGGATCCTACTGGGATCACAGTGGGAGAGGCTGGACCCGTGCTGGGGGCAACTGGGATCATAGGCTGTTTGCAGGGAAGGGAACAGGGCTGCGCAAGAGGAAGACATTTGTACAGGGAAAGAATAAAGAAAGCCAAGGTGAAGCAAAAGAAAATGGTCAGGGCGATTTGGGGGTGGCTGCCAGGCAGCCCTGGCTCTGAGCAACAACGTCTGCAGCAGCACAGGAAACTCACAGCTCATGGGAAAAAACTTTCTGGATGACTTCAGAGGCCACCACAAACCTGAGTGGTTTCCCTGCTGTCCCCCAGCCCTTCCTGGCCCCAGGGGCTGATGGCATTTGTGCTCCCTCAGGTTCATCTCCCCACACCAACACCATGGGGGTGCTGACGCCTGCTCTGGGCAGTGCAAACAGGGGCTCCTGAGGCAGCGCTGCCGTGTCTGTGCCTGCAAGGATGCGGCACCTGTGTGAGCTGGGGGAGAGGCCAGGGCTGCAGAGGGGGGGATGTTGTTGGCAGGTGCATGAGGACGCTGTGGGACGCTGCCCTGGGGTGTCCAGCGCAGTGGGGATGGATCAGCCCCTGCTCTGCTGCTCCTTCCCCTTGTCTCCCCCAGGCACCTTGCAGAGCCCCAGCCATGCTGTTTGCCCCCAGCCTGCCCACGGCCAGCCTGGGGCTGCTCCCAGGGCTTTTCTGTGCTCAGCATTGGCCTGGGCAAAGTGTTCTGGAGAGAGCCTGGGCAAGGAGCCTGCAGCCCCCAGGGCCTGGCCTGAGGCGTCAGCGCTGCCCCAGCAGTGCCCATGGCCTGTCCCTGCTGCAGCCCCGGCACTGCCACCCCCAGCACTGTGCCCAGCCCCGAGAGCACTCAGGCCCTACAGCAACACCAGGGCCAGCAGGGCAGCGGGGCAGGGCCACGGCAGCAGCACTGGCAACACCAAGGGCTGCTGCTGCTGCTGGGCACAGCTGCTGTGCCAGCACTGATCTGCCCCCAGCTCTGCACACAGACATTGCTGCTGCAGCTGCAGAGAAGGGAACCAAAGGGGCATCTCTGCAGAAAACTTGGCTGGGAGATCCTTTAGTTTGTTCAACACTATCGAGTGTTCAGTTCCTCAGTGACATAGTCTGTGGCCAAAGGGAAGGTGAAGAGAAACTAAATGAGAAAGCACAAACAATTACATTTTCTTTGTGGACAAGATTGAAAATAGTAAAAGAAAGAAAAAGAACTTCCAAAAAAAACCCAAACAAGTATAACAGATTGCTTTAATTACAAGTAAATGCAGAAATTGGCCAGCAGTTTAATGTTTCCTTAACCATCCAGTCATCAGTCTCCACACTGCAGCCTTGAGCTCCTGGTTCCTCAGGCTGTAGATGAGGGGGTTCAGGGCTGGAGGCACCACCGAGTACAGAACTGACAGGGCCAGATCCAGGGATGGGGACGAGATGGAGGGGGGCTTCAAGTGTGCAAACATGATAGTGCTGAGGAATAGGGAGACCACGGCCAAGTGAGGGAGGCAGGTGGAAAAGGCTTTGTGCCGTCCCTGCTCCAAGGGGATCCTCAGCACAGCCCTGAAGATCTGCACATAGGAGAAAACAATGAACACAAAAGAACCAAATGCTAAACAGGCACCAACCACAGTAAGCCCAAGTTCCCTGATGGCTGAGTGTGAGCAGGAGAGCTTGAGAATGTGTGGGATTTCACAGAAGAACTGTCCCAGGGCATTGCCATGGCATAGGGGCAGGGAAAATGTATTGGCCGTGTGCATGAGAGCATTGAGAAAGGCAGTGGCCCAGGCAGCTGCTGCCATGTGGGCACAAGCTCTGCTGCCCAGGAGGGTCCTGTAGTGCAGGGGTTTGCAGATGGACACGTAGCGGTCGTAGCACATCACGGTCAGCAGGAAATACTCTGCTGTGAGAAAGAACATAAAGAAAAAGAGCTGTGCAGCACATCCTGCAAAGGAGATGTTCCTTGTGTCCCAGAGGGAATTGTGCATGGCTTTGGGGACAGTGGTGCAGATGCAGCCCAGGTCGGTGAGGGCCAGGTTGAGCAGGAAGAAGAACATGGGGCTGTGCAGGAGGTGGCCGCAGGCTACGGCGCTGATGATGAGGCCGTTGCCCAGGAGGGCAGCCAGGGAGATGCCCAGGAAGAGGCAGAAGTGCAGGAGCTGCAGCTGCCGCGTGTCTGCCAATGCCAGCAGGAGGAAGTGGCTGATGGAGCTGCTGTTGGACATTTTTTACTCTGGCCATGGGCACCTGTTCATGGATACAGGACATTGAAAAATCAGCAGAGGCTGTTTTGCACCAAACCTGGGCCATTCCCTGCAGACTGTCCCGCTGTGACTCACACACCCTTGTTCCTGCTCTGGGAAAACTTTCCCCCAGGTCTCTGCCTGAGCTCCAGTTGTGCTGTCTGAGTGTGCCAGGAGCAGCCAGGCCTGTGTGTGGGGGCTCTTCAGGAGCCATCCCTGCCCTGCTGCCCTGGGTTTGTGGCCATGTGGCAGATGGACAAGGCTGGATAATCAGGATTTGTCAGGGGAATCACTCCTAATGCAGACAGGCTTGTTGCCATCTGCACTTCTATTTCTAAAGGACATGGAGAGCAGGAAGGAATTTTAGCCATTATTTTCATGCCCACACATCATTCCTGCTGCCCTGAGGTCAGAAATCCCCAGCATTCCTGCTGCACTCAGTTTGCCAGTGAGAGATGTGAGAGGCAAAAGGTTCCCCGTGGCTCAAGTGATTGTCTGGATGGGCTTGTTCCCAACTGCCCTGGGTTTGCAGCTTTGGCTGCAATAAGAGCACAATCACACTCCCGGGTCACCCTGGCATAAACCAGACCCTGCCCAGAGCACAGGGATCCCTCAATGTCTCACCCTCTCCAAAGGGCTCTGGGCAAGGTCTCAGCACCCCCTTCTGCCAAGGACACTCCCGGCTCCCTTGGCAAACCCAGCAGCATTTCCTCAGCTCTGGCATCTCTGCACTTCCCCGTGGCACATTCAGGGAACTCCCAGGGGCTCTGGCACAGATTTGCAGCCAGGAGGGCAGCTCAGAGCTGGGAAGGACACAGCAAGGAGATCCCTGGGTGTGCCCATGATGGGATCTCAGGGAGGGGGCTCAGCTCATTCCCCTTTCCCATGGACTGCTTTGCCCACAGCCCCACAGGGCCCAGGGAAGCTTGGACACCCCATTGCCATGGCCACAGGTGCCTGGCAGGAATGCCAAGGGCAGTGCCTGACTCAGCTGCTGCAAAGGCCAGAGCCTCCCTGAGAGCACCAGATGACAGGGACAGGATCAGGGCAGTGTAGAAACAAGAGCAGATGTGGTGGTGCTGTGCCTGGGAGGGCAGGGCACAGACAGCTGGCAGAGAGTCTCTGTAAATGTTGAAACATTACTTTGTTGATCCTGTGTGTTCCTTTAAAGTAAGAATATTCTGTGCTTACAATTCCTGTTCTGCTTCTCTCATCCTGCTTTTGCCTATAATCAAAAGAGAAAAAAAACCCCTTGTAGCAGCATTAGAACAGTAAAGTAAAAACCCGACTTTTATTGAAAGGTTCCAGGTGTCACAGTGGGGATGGGGCTTTACCAGTCCCTGATTTAAACATTTTTAAAGGTTTATTATTTAGGATATTAGCAGGAATATGCAATTGGCAATTCATTTGCCCCAGTTACACACCCCTGGGTCAACCCATTAGAGCAGGTCCTAGCGCTTCATTTCTCCACTTTTTTTTAAGACTGCTCACACTCTGGTTAAAAACCAAAATGTTCTTCTTGTTGGTCCTCTTCCTGATAACAAGACTATACAGTATTTCAAAAATGTATTTAGGTCTTCTAATTGTTCTAACAACTAGCAGAAAGGCCAGGAAACACAGAAGTGTTTATTAGAGATTATAGTTATAAAGGTATATAATAGTAGCTGAATAGAGTATATTAAGAATTATAGTTTTAAAACTATATAATAATAGTTACATAGCTACGAATATATGAAATGTGTATAAAAAACAAAAATCTTTTTGTCATCACGTCAGCTTTCCGATCCTTCTCCAAACAGGAAATTGAAAACACTCTCAAGAAAGCTCCTGATCTTTACAGCAATGCCAGGCTTACCTTCTTTTGGCAAGTGTCCTCCGCAGCTGTGCCCAGGCTGGTGTGGAGCTGGGAGCAGCCCTGCCCCACACAGCCCCTCTCAGCAGCAGCAGCAGCAGCAGCAGCTGCCCTGCTCAGGGTGGCTCCTTCCCCCCACAGCTTCTCCCCAGCGCTGGCAGCAGCTCCCCGGGCCGGCTGAGAGCTGTCCCTGGCAGGCAGCAGAGTCCCTGGGCCAGCACAGCGCCCTGGGCTGCAGGACCCTGCTCTGCACCACAGCCCTGGGCACCCCTGGCTGCAGTCCCGGCTGCTCAGCCCTGCAGCAGAGCCTGGCCCCAGGGAGCTGCCTTGTGCTGGGCCTGGGCTGCGGCAGCAGGGAAACCCAGCCCTGCCCTAGGGCCACATCCCTGCCCTGCAGCAGCTCCCACAGTGCTCCTGGAAGGTGCTCCAAGCTGGGGGATGTGGCAGCTTCAGGAGATCCCTGCAGGAGCTGCAGCTTCTCTTCCCCCAGCCAGAGAGTGACTGTTTGCAAGCCTGGGAGGATTTCTCCTGCAGTGAGCCCTGAGTGAGCTCTGCTCTGTGCTGCCAGCCCAGGCTGAGCTGAAGCCCTGTGTGCCTGTGTGCTGTGCCCGGGGTGGCTGCAGGCAGTGCCCCAGCCCTGCTGGGCTGGCAGAAAAGCTGCTCATCCAGAAAAATGTGTTTTTAAGCTCTTCTTGGTTACCAGGATCTCCCTCTGGATGAGGAGCTCAGCCCAGCTCATCAGCACAGACACAGCACAAGGACTTTAATGACCCTCTCAGGGCTTTGTGCTGAGGCCCTGAACATCAGTCCCTGAGAGGGAGCTGAAGAAACCTCTCCAGAACTCCAAGGCAGAAGCCAACTCCAAAGTTTCTGGAAGTTTTAATGGGTCCCATTGAGGGACACGACACAGAAAGTGTCCCCAGGCCCCAGGCAGAGCAGAGAACTGCAGGCAGTGATGACAGGAGGGGACAAAGAGAAGCCAAGGCTTGGTGCCCTGGGCCACAGCAGCCTCTGTGCCACCAAGGACACTGAGGAGACACCTTGTCCTGAGGCCCTGGGGCCTCCTGGCACAGCCCCAGCAAGGCTGGGCACTGTCAGCCCCTTGTCCTGCCCTCAGCATCCCCCTCCCATGCCAGTGGCCTCCAGGATGTGCTGGAAGGAGGCCCTGGGGAAGGAGCCTTGGTCAGCAATGGCTCTGGGGGGCTCCTTCATGCTGCCAGGGACTGCAGGTTTTTCCAAGGCCTTTGGGTTTGGCTTTTGCCTTGGAGTCTCTGAGAGGTTTGTGCAATCCTGGCCTCCAATTCTCTGCTTTAATGAGTCCCTTGAGAGCCTTTAACAGTAACAACACTCAGTGGGGCTCATTAATGCTTCAGAGTATTCAAAGTTTGTTAAAAAAAAGGGGGTTTTGATACTCACTGACAGGTTTGTGCAATCATGGTCTCCAGTTATCTGCTTTAATGAGTCCCTGGGGATTCTTAGCCAATAACAACACTCAGTGGGGCTCATTTATGCTTCAAGGTACTCAGGGGTAATTGAAGTACTTCTTTTGCCACTGAGTATCTTAGAGGTTTTTGTGCAATCCTGGCCTCCAATTCTCCCTTCTAAGGACTCCATTACGAGCCTTTGTTGGGGATGGACATCAGTGGGGCCCATGAATGCCTCAAGACACTTTGGGTGTTTCCTCTGACTTTGACTCCTGGCAAGGTTTGTGCAATCTCCTCTCAGGCCCTGAGCTTCCAGGGCTCAGCACCAAATGCACCACGGGGCTCATTAGGATCAAACAAATCCTGACAAACCATGACTGTGCCTTGATTCCCTCCGGTCTGGTGCCGTTCTCTAGGAAGTTTTCCTGCTGCAGTCTTGGTGAAATATTTCAAAGACTATTTGGAAATATGAATTCCATTTTTAAAGGCATGTTTTATTACTTTTCTTATTAGCCAAGAGGTGATTGCAGCATTCTGTGATTGATATTGACCCAGGGTCTCTCCTCAGGAGGTCTGGCCTGCTCAGAGAATTGTGCCTTGAGGTCTGACCCAGTGTGGACAACATTGCTCAACAATCCCCAAACCCTTCCTGTCGCTCCTCACTCCCAGGGCCTTGCTTTGCTCAGAGAATGGGCTGCACACAACCAAAGAGGGGCTTTCTTCTTTTGCTTTTTAAGCAACCTAAACCTACTGAGTTATGCCACTGAAAACAGACGCACTCCCCCAGTGTGTGCCAAGACTACTCCAGCCCTGCCCTGGGACAAGAGGGAGGGTGGATCATCATCCCAACCTGCACTGGGCCATTGCATGGGGCTGTGGCCATGGACACTGCAATGACCCCACTGCTGGGTTTGGCTGCCAGTGTGTTCATGGTTAGATTTGTTTCTTTTTATTTCCAGATTTTTTTTTCCCACAAACTGCTAGGAAACTCACTTCTGGGTACTTATGGGTACTTGAGCAGAACAAAGGGGCCAAAGGAAAGGATTTGGGTTAGCACCTGGCTACACTCTTTGGGTCTCTGGGAGTTTCTCTCAGAGGGGGGAGATCACACGAGTTTGGGTGGGCAGAAAAAGGACAGGGCTGGGGGCAGCTCTGCTGTCTCTTGCTCTTGGCATCAGAGAGAGGACGGCCAGGCTGCTGCTTGCTGCGGGACGACTTCACTGTCACCACCAAGTCCGGGCCTGGGAAATCTACCACCATCTGCCCATGTGCCCAGGAATTCTGAGCTCACCTCCCCTGCCCTGCTGGAGCTGGGCCGGCCCTGTCCGCTGCTGCTGCCTCTTTGGAACTGCTCTGAGGCTTTCGGCTACGCTGTCCCCCTGCCCTGCCCTGCCCTGCCCTGCCCTGCCCCTGCCCTGCCCTGCCCTGCCCTGCCCTGCCCTGCCCTGCCCTGCCCTGCCCTGCCGGGACATCCCTGCCCTTCCAGCTGCCATCGACGGAGCTTCTGATATATCCCATCCACCAGCCCGGGATTTTCCACCCTTCCAGCTTAGTGCTCTCATGACATGGAGGACGTTTCTGAATATAAAAAGGCAAGATTTAGAAGCAGCTTCTGGTGATTTTGTAGAAGTAAAGAAACAGCTTGTACTGAGAACACATAGAAGATGAGCTATTAAGCTTGGTTGTTAGGGTAGTTACTAAGTAGAAGTCATATAGGTAAGGTGTATAATGTTAAAACTCTTCAAAGTCTGACCTAGATATCTGTCAAAAATCAATAAAGCAGAACTTTGTGGCTTTAATCAAGCAAAATCAAGCTCCTTGCACTTTGGCAAGAGCAAAGTGACCTGAAAATAGCCAAACCTCCACTGTGCTTGCCCAGAAGTGAAGACGAACCTGAGGAAGACATTGGCCTTCCTCCCAACACCCCAACTCACAACCACCAAGAGGCGGGACAGCTCATTAGAATACAAAGTGAGAGAAGGCGAGGAATGGGCGGGTGAGGAGGTGTAGGTTGTGGATCAATGTGTATTTAAACCTGGCCTTGTCTTGACCAGGTACGCACAGTTTGGAGGAGATATCCCCCCGTGTGTCCCAGCTGGAAAT
>JAJEOU010000413.1:0-26535 GCA_021534815.1 Acrocephalus arundinaceus
GGGAATTTTGGTTAGAAAATTTTGAATTTTGGGGGGAATTTTCTGGGATTTCAAATACCAGATTTTCCCCCCAAAGTTTCCAATTTTCCCCCCAAAATCCCTGATTTTTTTTCCAAAATTCCTGGATTTTTCCCCAAAATCCCCAATTTTCCCCCCAAACTCCCCAATTTTTTGCTCAAAATCCCCAATTTTTCTCCCCAAATCCCCAATTTTCTATCCAAAATCCCCGATTTTTCCCCAAAATCCCTGATTTCCCCAAATTTCCCATTTTTCACCCCAAAATTCCCATTTTTTTACCCAAAATTCCCAATTTTTTGCAGTAACGGCGGCCTGGCCGATCTGTTCACTCCCTGATTTCCCAAATTTCCCATTTTTCACCCCAAAATTCCCATTTTTTCACCCCAAAATTCCCAATTTTTTGCAGCAATGGCGGCCTGGCCGATCTGTTCACTCCCTGATTTCCCCAAAATTCCCATTTTTTTTACCCAAAATTCCCATTTTTCACCCCAAAATTCCCAATTTTTTTCAGTAATGGCGGCCTGGCCGATCTGTTCACTCCCTGATTTCCCAAAATTCCCATTTTTTTACTCAAAATTCCCATTTTTTTACCCAAAATTCCCAATTTTTTGCAGTAACAGTGGCCTGGCCGATCTGTTCACTCCCTGATTTCCAAAATTCCCATTTTTTTACCCAAAATTCCCATTTTTTACCCAAAATTCCCAATTTTTTTCAGTAACGGCGGCCTGGCCGATCTGTTCACTCCCTGATTTCTCAAAATTCCCATTTTTTACCCAAAATTCCCAATTTTTTGCAGTAACAGTGGCCTGGCCGATCTGTTCACTCCCTGATTTCCCCAAAATTCCCATTTTTCACCCCAAAATTCCCATTTTTCACCCCAAAATTCCCATTTTTTTACCCAAAATTCCCAATTTTTTGCAGCAACGGCGGCCTGGCCGATCTGTTCACTCCCTGATTTCCCAAATTTCCCATTTTTCACCCCAAAATTCCCAATTTTTTGCAGCAATGGCGGCCTGGCCGATCTGTTCACTCCCTGATTTCCCAAAATTCCCATTTTTTTACCCAAAATTCCCATTTCTTGCAGCAATGGCGGCCTGGCCGATCTGTTCACGGTGTTCGCCAAGACCCCGGTGAAGGACGAGAGGAGCGGGGAGAGCAAAGAGAAAATCACGGCGTTCATCGTGGAGAGGGGATTTGGGGGAGTCACCCAGTGAGACACGGGAAATTCTGGGAATTTTGGGAATTCTGGGAATAATGGGGGAGGTTTGAGGGGGTTTTGGGGGATTTTTGGGGAATTTTAAGGGGATTTTTGGTGATTTTTAGCGATTTTTAAGGGGATTTTAAGGGGATTTTTAGGGATTTTTAAGAGGATTTTAAGGAGATTTTTAGGGATTTTTAAGGGGATTGTAAGGGGATTTTTGGGGAATTTTAAGGGGATTTTTAGGGATTTTTAAGGGGATTTTTAGGGATTTTAAGAGAAATTTAAAGGGTGTTTGAGGGGATTTTTAAGGGGATTTTTAAGGGGATTTTTAAGGGGATTTTAAAGGAGATTTTTAAGGAGATTTTTAGGGATTTTTAAGGGAATTTTTAAGGAGATTTTTAAGGAGATTTTTAGGGATTTTTAAGGAGATTTTTAAGGAGATTTTTAGGGATTTTTAAGGAGATTTTTAAGGAGATTTTTAGGGATTTTTAAGGGGATTTTTAAGGAGATTTTTAGGGGGATTTTTAAGGAGATTTTTAAGGAGATTTTTGGGGATTTTAAGGAGATTTTTAAGGAGATTTTTAGGGATTTTTAAGGAGATTTTTAGGGATTTTTAAGGAGATTTTTGGGGATTTTAAGGAGATTTTTAAGGAGATTTTTAGGGATTTTTAAGGAGATTTTTAGGGATTTTTAAGGAGATTTTTGGGGATTTTAAGGAGATTTTTAAGGAGATTTTTAGGGATTTTTAAGGGGATTTTAAGGGGATTTTTAGGGATTTTTAAGGGGATTTTTAAGGAGATTTTTAGGGATTTTTAAGGGGATTTTTAAGGGGATTTTTAGGGATTTTTAAGGGGATTTTAGGGATTTTTAGGGATTTTTAAGGGGATTTTTAAGGAGATTTTTAGGGGTTTTTAAGGAGATTTTTTGGGATTTTTAAGGGAATTTTTAGGGATTTTTAAGGAGATTTTTAAGGAGATTTTTAGGGATTTTTAAGGAGATTTTAAGGAGATTTTTAGGGATTTTTAAGGAGATTTTAAGGTGATTTTTAGGGATTTTTAAGGAGATTTTAAGGAGATTTTTAGGGATTTTTAAGGGGATTTTAAGGGGATTTTTAGGGATTTTTAAGGGGATTTTTAAGGAGATTTTTAGGGATTTTTAAGGGGGTTTTTAAGGGGATTTTTAGGGATTTTTTAGGGGTTTTTAAGGAGATTTTTAGGGGTTTTTAAAGAGATTTTTTGGGATTTTTAAGGGGATTTTTAGGGATTTCAAGAGAAATTTTAAGGGTGTTTGAGGGGATTTTTAAGGAGATTTTTGGGGGTTTTTAGGGGATTTTTGCGGAATTTTAAGGGGTGTTTGAGGAGATTTTTGGGGATTTTCCCCCATTTCTCTCCCCTTTTTCCCCTCTTTTTTTCCCCCTTTTCTAACACCATTTCCCCCCATTTTTTCCCCTAATTCCCTCCCATTTTTCCCCCATTTTTTCTCCTTTTCTGCTATTTTTCCCCATTTTTCCCCATTTTTCCCCATTTTCCCCCCATTTTTCCCCCATTTTTTCCTCATTTTTCCCCCATTTTTTCTCCTTTTTTGCTGTTTTTCCTGATTTTTCCCCCATTTTTCCCCCATTTTCCCCCCATTTTTCCCCATTTTTCCCCCATTTTTCCCCATTTTCCCCCACTTTCCCCCATTTTTCCCCCATTTTTCCCCATTTTTAATGCTATTTTTGCCTGGTTTTTTCCCATTTTCTCCCCTTTTCTAACACCATTTTTCCCCATTTTTTCCCCTAATTCCCTTCCATTTTTTCCCCATTTTTCCCCCATTTTTTCCCTGGTTTTCCCCATTTTTTCTCCAATCCCCCTCCATTTATCCCCCATTTTTACCCCGTTTTCCCCATTTTTTCCCCATTTCTAATGCTATTTTTTCCCTGGTTTTAGTCCCATTTCCCCCCATTTTTAAAGTGATTTTTCCCTTGTTTTTTCCCCTTTTCTAACACTACTTTTTCCCTATTTTTAACCCTTTTTTCCCCATTTTTCTGTCCCAGTGGTGCCCCTGAGAAGAAGCTGGGGGTCCGTGCCTCCAACACCACCTCCCTTGGATCCCATTTTTTCCCCATTTTTTCCCCATTTTTTCCCCATTTTTTCCCCATTTTTCCCCATTTTTAATGCTTTTTTTCCCCTGGTTTTTTCCCCATTTTTTCCCCATTTTCCCCCCATTTTTTCCCCATTTTCCCCCCATTTTCCCCCCATTTTCCCCCCATTTTTTCCCCATTTTCCCCCCATTTTCCCCCCATTTCCCCCCATTTTTCCCCATTTTTAATGCTATTTTTTCCCCATTTCCCCCCATTTTTAAAGTGATTTTTCCCTTGTTTTTTCCCTTTTCTAATACTACTTTTTCCCCATTTTTAACCCTTTTTTCCCCATTTTTCTGTCCCAGTGGTGCCCCTGAGAAGAAGCTGGGGATCCGTGCCTCCAACACCACCTCCCTTTGACCCTGTTTTTTCCCCCATTTTTTCCCAAATTTTAATGCTATTTTTTCCCTGTTTTTTTTCCTGTTTTTTCCCTGTTTTTTCCCCATTTTTAACCCTTTTTTCCCCATTTTTCTGTCCCAGTGGTGCCCCTGAGAAGAAGCTGGGCATCCGTGCCTCCAACACCACCTCCCTTTGACCCTGTTTTTTCCCCCATTTTTCCCCATTTTTTCCCAAATTTTAATGCTATTTTTTCCCTGTTTTTTTCCATTTTTTCCCCATTTTTTCCCCATTTTTAACCCTTTTTTCCCCATTTTTCTGTCCCAGTGGTGCCCCTGAGAAGAAGCTGGGCATCCGTGCCTCCAACACCACCTCCCTTTGACCCTGCTTTTTCCCCATTTTTTCCCAAATTTTAATGCTATTTTTTCCCTGTTTTTCCCCATTTTTCCCCATTTTTCCCCTATTCTAAGGCTATTTTTTCCCCATTTTTTCCCAAATTTTAATGCTATTTTTTCCCTGTTTTTCCCCATTTTTTCCCAAATTTTAATGCTATTTTTTCCCTGTTTTTCCCCATTTTTTCCCCATTTTTTCCCAATTTTCCCCCCATTTTTCTCCCATTTTTCCCCTATTTCTCCCCTGTTTCTCCCCCATTTTTCCCCCATTTTCCCCCCATTTTTTCCCCATTTTTAACCCTTTTTTCCCCATTTTTTCTGTCCCAGTGGTGCCCCTGAGAAGAAGCTGGGCATCCGTGCCTCCAACACCACCTCCCTTTGACCCTGTTTTTTCCCCCATTTTTCCCCATTTTTTCCCAAATTTTAATGCTATTTTTTCCCTGTTTTTTTCCATTTTTTCCCCATTTTTAACCCTTTTTTCCCCATTTTTCTGTCCCAGTGGTGCCCCTGAGAAGAAGCTGGGCATCCGTGCCTCCAACACCACCTCCCTTTGACCCTGTTTTTTCCCCCATTTTTTCCCAAATTTTAATGCTATTTTTCCCATTTTTCCCCCATTTTTCCCCCATTTTTCCCCATTTTTCCCCCTATTCTAAGTCTATTTTTCCCTGTTTTTTCCCTGTTTTTTTCCCCATTTTTAACCCTTTTTTCCCCATTTTTCTGTCCCAGTGGTGCCCCCGAGAAGAAGCTGGGGGTCCGTGCCTCCAACACTACCTCCCTTGGATCCCATTTTTTCCCCATTTTTTCCCCATTTTTTCCCCATTTTTTCCCCATTTTTTCCCCATTTTTTCCCCATTTTTTTCCCCATTTTTCCCCATTTTTAATGCTTTTTTTCCCCTGGTTTTTTCCCCATTTTTTCCCCATTTTCCCCCCATTTTTTCCCCATTTTCCCCCCATTTTCCCCCATTTTTCCCCATTTTTAATGCTACTTTTTCCCCATTTCCCCCCATTTTTAAAGTGATTTTTCCCTTGTTTTTTCCCTTTTCTAACACTACTTTTTCCCCATTTTTAACCCTTTTTTCCCCATTTTTCTGTCCCAGTGGTGCCCCTGAGAAGAAGCTGGGGATCCGTGCCTCCAACACCACCTCCCTTTGACCCTGTTTTTTCCCCCATTTTTTCCCAAATTTTAATGCTATTTTTCCCTGTTTTTCCCCATTTTTCCCCCATTTTTCCCCCATTTTTCCCCATTTTTCCCCCTATTCTAAGTCTATTTTTTCCCTGTTTTTTCCCTGTTTTTTCCCCATTTTTAACCCTTTTTTCCCCATTTTTCTGCCCCAGTGGTGCCCCTGAGAAGAAGCTGGGCATCCGTGCCTCCAACACCACCTCCGTTCACTTTGACTCCGTTCGGGTCCCGGCTCAGAACGTTCTGGGCCCGCCCGGGGGGGGGTTCAAGGTTGCCATGAACATCCTGAACAACGGGAGATTCGGGATGGCTGCGGCCATGGCCGGGACCATGAGGGGGCTGCTCAACGCTGCGGTGAGAGTCTGGAATGTTCCGAGGGGTTTGGGGTCAGTGGGATGTGGGAAAGTCAAAAAAACCCCGAGAAAATGGCAAAAAACCCTGAGAAAATTGGGGAAAAAATGAGGAAATTGGAAAAAAAACCCCTGAGAAAATCGAGGAAAAAACCCCATGATAATGGCAAAAAAACCCCTGAGAAAATTGGAGAAAAAAACCCCCGAGAAAATGGCAAAAAAATGAGAAAATCAGGGAAAAAACCCGAAAAAATTGAGAAAAAAATCCCTGAGAAAATGGCAAAAAACCCTGAGAAAATCAGGGAAAAAAATGAGGAAATTGGGAAAAAACCCCAAGAAAATCAGGGAAAAAATCCCTGAGATAATGGCAAAAAACCCCAAGAAAATTGGGGAAAAAACCCCGAGAAAATCAGGGAAAAAATGAGGAAATTGGGAAAAATCCCCAAGAAAATCAAGGAAAAAAACCCTGAGATAATGGCAAAAAACCCTGAGAAAATCAGGGAAAAAAATGAGGAAATTGGGAAAAAACCCCAAGAAAATCAAGGAAAAAATCCCTGAGATAATGGCAAAAAACCCCGAGAAAATCCATTTAAAAATGAGGAAATTGGAAAAAAAAAAACCCTGAGAAAATTGAGGAAAAAACCCCGAGAAAATTGGGGAAAAAAAACCCAAGAAAATGGCAAAAACCCCTGAGAAAATCAGGGAAAAAAATGAGGAAATTGGGAAAAAACCCCAAGAAAATCAGGGAAAAAATCCCCGAGAAAATTGGGAAAAAATCCCCAAGAAAAATGAGAAAAAAGTCCCCGAGATAATGGCAAAAACCCCCTGAGAAAATTGGAGAAAAAAACCCCCGAGAAAATGGCAAAAAAAAGTGAGAAAATCAGGGAAAAAACCCGAAAAAATTGAGAAAAAAATCCCTAAGAAAATGGCAAAAAACCCCGAGAAAATTGGGGAAAAAATGAGGAAACTGGGGAAAAAAACCCAAGAAAATCAGGGAAAAAAATCCCTGAGATAATGGCAAAAAACCCCGAGAAAATCCATTTAAAAATGAGGAAATTGGAAAAAAAAACCCTGAGAAAATCGAGGAAAAAAACCCCGAGAAAATTGGGAAAAAATCCCCAAGAAAAATGAGAAAAAAGTCCCTGAGATAATGGCAAAAACCCCCTGAGAAAATTGGAGAAAAAAACCCCCGAGAAAATGGCAAAAAAAGTGAGAAAATCAAGGAAAAATCCCGAAAAAATTGAGAAAAAAATCTCCGAGATAATGGCAAAAAACCCCGAGAAAATTGGAGAAAAAAGTCCCTGAGATAATGGGAAAAACCCCTGAGATAATGGGAAAAATCCCCAAGAAAATTGAGAAAAAAGTCCCCAAGAAAATGGCAAAAAAACCCGAGAAAATTGGGGAAAAATCCCCGAGAAAACTGAGAAAAAAGTCCCCAAGAAAATGGCAAAAAACCCCGAGAAAATTGGGGAAAAAAATGAGGAAATTGGGAAAAAACCTCGAGAAAATCAAGAAAATAGTCCCTGAGAAAATCAAGGAAAAAGTCCCCGAGATAATGGCAAAAAACCCCGAGAAAATCAGGGAAAAAACCCCTGAGATAATGGCAAAAAAACCTCAAGAAAACCGAGGAAAAATCCCCAAGCAAATGGCAAAAAAGCCTCGAGAAAAAATGAGGAAATTAGGAAAAAACCCCAAGAAAATCGAGAAAAAGTCCACGAGATAAAGGCAAAAAACCCTGAGAAAATTGAGAAAAAAATGAGAAAATTGGGGAAAAAAATGAGAAAATTGGGAAAAAAAACCTGAGAAAATTGGGGAAAAAAATCCCAGAGAACATTGGGGAAAATAATCCTTGAGATAATGGCAAAAAACCCCAAGAAAATCAGGGAAAAAAACCCAAAATTTGTGTTGTGGCTGCGGCCATGGCCGGGACCATGAGGGGGCTGCTCAACGCTGCGGTGAGAGTCTGGAATGTTCCAGGGGGTTTGGGGTTCCCAGAATGTGAAAATTCAAAAAAAATCCCCGAGATAATGGCAAAAAACCCCAAGAAAATTGGGGAAAAAACCCCGAGAAAATCAGGGAAAAAATGAGGAAATCGGGAAAAAACCCCAAGAAAATCAAGGAAAAAATCCCCGAGATAATGGCAAAAATCCCCGAGAAAATCCATTTAAAAATGAGGAAATTGGAAAA
Source organism: Acrocephalus arundinaceus (assembly GCA_021534815.1). Lineage (NCBI taxonomy): Eukaryota > Metazoa > Chordata > Aves > Passeriformes > Sylviidae > Acrocephalus > Acrocephalus arundinaceus. The sequence continues at coordinate 7,787 of JAJEOU010000413.1, forward strand.
AAAAACCCTGAGAAAATTGAGGAAAAAACCCCGAGAAAATTGGGGAAAAAATCCCCAAGAAAATGGCAAAAAACCCTGAGAAAATCAGGGAAAAAAATGAGGAAATTGGGAAAAAACCCCAAGAAAATCAGGGAAAAAATCCCCGAGAAAATTGGGAAAAAATCCCCAAGAAAAATGAGAAAAAAGTCCCCGAGATAATGGCAAAAACCCCTGAGAAAATTGGAGAAAAAAACCCCCGAGATAATGGCAAAAAAAGTGAGAAAATCAAGGAAAAAACCCGAAAAAATTGAGAAAAAAATCTCCGAGATAATGGCAAAAAACCCTGAGAAAATTGGGGAAAAAATGAGGAAATTGGGAAAAAACCCCAAGAAAATCAGGGAAAAAATCCCCGAGATAATGGCAAAAAACCCCGAGAAAAGTGGGGAAAAAATGAGGAAACTGGGGAAAAAAACCCCAAGAAAATCAAGGAAAAAATCCCTGAGGAAATGGCAAAAAAACCTGAGAAAATTGGGGAAAAAAAATGCGGAAATTGGGAAAAAAACCCTGAAAAAATTGGGGAAAAAATGAGGAAATTGGAGAAAAACATCCTGAGAAAAGCGAGAAAAAAAAAAAACAAACAAAAAACTGAGAAAAAAGTCGCTGAGAAAATGGCAAAAAAAAAAAAAAAACCCGAGAAAATTGGGGAAAAAATGAGGAAATTGAGAAAAAACCCAAGAAAATCAAGGAAAAAATCCCTGAGAAAACTGGGGGAAATCCTTGAGAAAATAGAGAAAAAAAAGAGAAAATTGGGAAAAAACCCTGAGAAAATCTGGGAAAAATCACTGAGAAAATCGAGAAAAAAAAGAGGAAATTGAGAAAAAACCTCAAGAAAATCGAGGAAAAAAATCCCTGAGAAAAACTGGGAAAAAACCCTGAGAAAATTGGGGAAAAAAAATGAGGAAATTGGGGAAAAAATCCCTGAGAAAATCTGGAAAAAATCCCTGAGAAAATTGGGGAAAAATCCCTGAGAAAATAGAGAAAAAAAAGAGAAAATTGGGAAAAAACCCTGAGAAAATCTGGGGAAAAAACCGAGGAAATGGGGGGAAAAATCCTCAAGAAAATGGCAAAAAACCCTGAGAAAATTGGGGAAAAAAACCCAAGAAAATTGAGAAAAAAGTCCCCAAGATAAAGGCAAAAAACCCTGAGGAAATTGAGAAAAAATGAGGAAATTGGGAAAAAAATCCTGAGAAAATTGGGGAAAAAATGAGGAAATTGAGGAAAAACCCCCAAGAAAGTCAAGGAAAAAATCCCTGAGAAAATTGGGGAAAAATCCCTGAGAAAATAGAGAAAAAAAAGAGAAAATTGGGAAAAAATCCATGAGAAAATCTGGGGAAAAAACCGAGGAAATGGGGGGAAAAATCCCTGAGAAAATGGCAAAAAACCCTGAGAAAATTGGGGAAAAAATGAGGAAATTGGGGAAAAAATCCTGAGAAAATTGGGGAAAAAATGAGGAAATTGAGAAAAAACCCCAAGAAAGTCAAGGAAAAATCCCTGAGAAAATTGGGGAAAAATCCCTGTGAAAATAGAGAAAAAAAAGAGAAAATTGGGAAAAAACCCTGAGAAAATCTGGGAAAAATCCCTGAGAAAATCGAGAAAAAACCTGAGGAAATTCAGAAAAAAACCCTGAGAAAATTTGGGAAAAAATGAGGAAATTGGAAAGAAAAAATCCCGGAGAAAATCAATTAAAAAATGAGGAAATTGGGAAAAAACCCCGAGAAAATCAAGGAAAAATCCCTGAGAAAATTGAGAAAAAAAAAGAGGAAATTGGGAAAAAAAATTCCCCCCCAAATGCCCTAAAAATCCCCATAATTCCCTCCAAAATTCCCTAAAATCCCAAATTTTGGGAATTTTCCTAAAACCCCGGAATATTGGGAATTCTCACCCAGGTTTCCCTAAAGTCCTGGAATTTTGGGAATTTTTTTCAGGTTTCATTTAAATCCCAAATTTTGGGAATTTTCCCCAGCTTTCCTTAAAACCCCGGAATTTTGGGAATTTCGGGAATTTGGGGAATTTTTCCTGGGTTTCCCTAAAATAAACCCCCGGAATTTTGGGAAATTTGGGAATTTTTCCAGGTTTCCCTAAAATAAACCCCCAGAATTTTGGGAATTTTTTCCAGGTTTGCTTAAAATAAACGCCCAGAATTTTGGGAATTTTGGGAATCTTGGGAATTTTTCCCAGGTTTCCCTAAAATAAACCCCTGAAAATTGGGGAAAATTTGGGAATTTGGGGAATTTTCCCCTGGTTTCTCTAAAATAAACCCCGGGAAATTTGGGAAATTTGGGAATTTTTTCCAGGTGTCCCTAAAGCCCTGAAATTTCAGGAATTCTCTCTCCCAGGTTTCCCTAAAATCCTGGAATTTTGGGAATTTTTCCCAGGTTTCCCTAAAATAAATCCCCGGAATTTTGGGAAATTTGGGAATTTTGGGAATTTCTCCCAGGTTTCCCTAAAATAAACTCTCAAAATTTTGGGAATTTGGGGAATTGTGGGAATTTTGGGAATTTTTCCCAGGTTTCCCTAAAATAAATCCCCGGAATTTTGGGAAATTCGGGAATTTTGGGAATTTTTCCCAGGTTTCCCTAAAATAAACCCCCAGAAATTTGGGAATGTTGGCAATTTTGGGAATTTTTTCCAGGTTTCCCTAAAATAAACCCCCGGAACTTTGGGGAATTTGGGAATTTCAGGAAATTTGGGAAATTTGGGAATTTGGGGGAATTTTTCCGAGGTTTCCCTAAAAGAAACTCCCAGAATTTTGGGAATTTTGGGAATTTTTTCCAGGTTTCCCTAAAATAAACTCCCAGAAATTTGGGAATTTTGGGAAATTCGGGAATTTTGGGGGAATTTGGGAATTTGGGGAAATTTGGGAATTTGGGGAAATTTGGGGATTTTGGGATTTTTTTCCAGGTTTCCCTAAAATAAACTTGGAGAAATTTGGGGAAATTTTGGGAATTTTTCCCAGGTTTCCCTAAAATAAACCCCCAGAAATTTGGGAATGTTGGCAATTTTGGGAATTTTTTCCAGGTTTCCCTAAAATAAACCCCCGGAACTTTGGGGAATTTGGGAATTTCAGGAAATTTGGGAAATTTGGGAATTTGGGGGAATTTTTCCGAGGTTTCCCTAAAAGAAACTCCCAGAATTTTGGGAATTTTGGGAATTTTTTCCAGGTTTCCCTAAAATAAACTCCCAGAAATTTGGGAATTTTGGGAAATTCGGGAATTTTGGGGGAATTTGGGAATTTGGGGAAATTTGGGAATTTGGGGAAATTTGGGGATTTTGGGATTTTTTTCCAGGTTTCCCTAAAATAAACTTGGAGAAATTTGGGGAAATTTTGGGAATTTTTTCCAGGTTTCCCTAAAAGAAACCCCCAGAATTTTGGGAATTTGGGGAAATTCGGGAATTTTGGGAATTTTTCCCAGATTTCCCTTAAATAAACCCCCAGAAATTTGGGAATGTTGGGAATTTTGGGAATTTTTTCCAGGTTTCCTTCGCCTCCAACCGGACCCAATTCGGGGCCAAAATCCACGAGTTCGGGGCCATCCAGGAGAAGCTGGCGCGGATGGCGCTGCTGCACTACGTCACTGAGGTGGGAAATCCGGGAATTTTCTGGGAATTTTGGGAATTCTGGGAATTCTGGGAATTCCGGGAGAGAGCCTGGAAAGTTTGGGGAGAATTTTGTGGAATTTTTTGGGAATTTGGGGGGCATTTTGGAAGATTTTATGGGGTTTTGGGGAGAATTTATGGAAAACTTGGGAATTTTGGGAGGGAGCCTGGAAAATTTGGGGGAATTTGGGAAGATTTTGTGGAATTCTTTGGGAATTTTGGGCGGTTTTGAGGGGATTTTTATGGATCTGGGGGTGGGAACTTGTGGGAATTCCCGAAATTTCAGTGGAATCCCAAAAACTTGGAGAAATTTTGGGGGATTTGGGAAAGATTTGTGCGAATTCCACGGATTTGGTGGGAATTTGGGAGAATTCCCAAACTTTTGGGTGGAATTTGAGCAAATTTGGGTGAATTTTGAGCAGAATTTCAGGAATTTTTGATGGGAAACCCCCAGAATTCCCAGTGGGACTTCCCAGATTTTTTGGGAATGCCCCAAATTCCCGATTTTTCCCCCTTTCCAGTCCATGGCTTTCATGATCAGCGCCAACATGGACCGGGGAGCGCCCGACTTCCAGATCGAGGCGGCCATCAGCAAAATCTTCGGATCCGTGAGAGAAAATTCCAGAAATCCCGGGAATTTTGGGAATTTGGGGAGGCTGGGAGGGAATTGGGAGGAAATTTGGGAATTTTGGGGGAATTTGGGGATTTGGGGAGGAATTTTGGGGATTTTTTGGGGATTTGGGAGAAATTTGGTTGGATTTTTTCAGGGATTTTTGGGGATTTTTGGGATTTTCCCCAATTTTGGGGGAATTTGGGGAGGCTGGGAGGGAATTGGGAGGAAATTTGGGAATTTTGGGGGAATTTGGGGATTTGGGGATGAAATTTGGGGGATTTTTGGGGATTTGGGGAGGATTTTTGGGGATTTTTGGGATTTTCCCCCAATTTTGGGGCAATTTGGGGAGGCTGGGAGGGAATTGGGAGGAAATTTGGGAATTTTGGGGGAATTTTGGGGATTTGGGGAGGATTTTTGGGGATTTTTGGGATTTTCCCCAATTTAGGGGCAATTTGGGGAGGCTGGGAGGGAATTGGGAGGAAAATTGGGAATTTTGGGGGAATTTTGGGGATTTGGGGATGAAATTTGGGGGAATTTTGGGGGTTTGGGAGAAATTTGGTTGGATTTTTTCAGGGATTTTTTGGGGATTTTGGGGATTTTCCCCAATTTTGGGGGAATTTGGGGAGGCTGGGAGGAAATTTGGGGATTTTGGGGGAATTTGGGAGGGATTTGGGGGGATTTTCCCCAAATTTGGGGAGGCTGGGAGGGAATTTGGGGGGTTTTGGGAGAGACTTTTCAGGATTTTTTTGGAATCTGGGAAGAAAATTTGGGGATTTGGGGAGATTTTTTGGGATTTTTTTGTAGATTTGGGGGAATTTTTGGGGATTTGGGAGATTTTCCCCAATTTTGGGGGATTTTTGTGGATTTGGGAGGAAATTTTGGGGATTTTTGGGGGGTTTTTTCCTGGATCTCAGAGGCAATTGAGGATTTTCCCCAATTTGGGGGCATTTTTAGGGAAGTTTGGGAGGGAATTTGGGAGGAATTTTGGGGATTTTTGTGGATTTTTGTGGATTTGGGAGGAAATTTGGGGATTTTCCCAAATTTTGAGGAATTTTGGGGAATTTGGGGGAATTTTGGGGATTTTTGGTGGATTTGGGAGGAACTTGGGGGAATTTTGGAGGAATTTGGGGTTTTTTAAATGGATTTGGGAGGAATTTTGGGGATTTTCCCCAATTTTGAGGAATTTTGGGGAGTTTAGGGGAATTTTGGGGATTTTTAGTGGATTTGGGGGATTTTCCCCAATTTTGGAGGGATTTTCCTTGGATTTGGGGGAATTTTGGGGATTTTTGATGGATTTGGGGGATTTTCCCCAATTTGGGGGATTTTTGGGGAGGTTGGGAGGGATTTGGGAGGAATTTGGGGAATTTAGGGGAATTTTGGGGATTTTTAGTGGATTTGGGAGGAATTTTGGGGATTTTCCCCAATTTTGAGGGATTTGGGGGAGAATTTGGGGGAATTTGGGGGAATTTTGGGGATTTTTGTGGATTTGGGAGGAATTTTGGGGATTTTCCCAAATTTTGAGGAATTTGGAGGAATTTGGGGGAATTTTGGGGATTTTTGGTGGATTTGTGAGGAATTTGGAGGAATTTGGGGGAATTTGGGGTTTTTTAAATGGATCTGGGAGGAATTTTGGGGATTTTCCCCAATTTTGAGGGATTTTGGGGGATTTGGGGGAATTTGGGAGGAATTTGGGGGATTTTTTATGGATTTGGGAGGAATTTTGGGGATTTTCCCCAATTTTGAGGAATTTTGGGGGATTTGGGGGAATTTTGGGGATTTTTGATGGATTTGGGGGATTTTCCCAATTTGGGGGATTTTTGGGGAGGTTGGGAGGGATTTGGGAGGAATTTGGGGAATTTTGGAGGAATTGGGGTTTTTTTTTATGGATTTGGGAGGAATTTTGGGGATTTTCCCAAATTTTGAGGAACTTTGGGGGGATTTTGGGGATTTTTGGTGGATTTGGGAGGAATTTTGGGGGAATTTTGGAGGAATTTGGGGTTTTTTAAATGGATTTGGGAGGAATTTTGGGGTTTTTCCCAAATTTTGAGGAATTTTGGGGAATTTAGAGGAATTTGGGGGATTTTTAGTGGATTTGGGAGGAATTTGGGGGATTTTCCCCAATTTGGGGGGATTTTCCATGGATTTGGAGAAGGTTGGGAGAGATTTGGGAGGAATTTGGGGGAATTTGGGGGATTTTTTATGGATTTGGGAGGAATTTGGGGATTTTCCCCAATTTTGAGGAATTTGGGGAGAATTTGGGGGAATTTGGGGGATTTTTGGTGGATTTGGGAGGAATTTGGGGGAATTTTGGAGGAATTTGGGGGGTTTTTTAAATGGATCTGGGAGGAATTTTTGGGGATTTTCCCCAATTTTGAGGGATCTGGGGAGAATTTGGGGGAATTTGGGGTTTCCCAGGGTGGTTTCTAACCCCGAATTTTCCTTTTTTCCCAAATTCCCGGTTTTTTTGCCCAAAATTCCCGGATTTCTCCCCAATCCCAGGAGGCCGCCTGGGCCGTGGCCGACGAGTGCATCCAGCTCATGGGGGGGATGGGCTTCATGCAGGTGAGAATTCCAGATTTGGGGGGAAATTCCCAGGATTTTGGGAATTGTCAGAATTTTGGGAAAAATTCCCGGGATTTTGGGGGAAAATTCCTTGGAGTTTTGGGTTTTTTTCCCAATTTTGGGGGGGTTTTATTCCCATTTTTTAAGGGGTTTATTTTCATTTTTTGGGAAAAAAATTCCCAGGATTTTTCTGATTTTGGGAAAATTCCCAGGATTTTGGGAATTGTCACAATTTTGGGGAAAAATTCCCGGGATTTTGGGGCTTTTTTCCCAAATTTGGGGGGTTTTATTCCCGTTTTTGAGCATTTTTTTGGGAAAATTCCCAGGATTTTTCCCATTTTTCCCATTTTGGGGGAAATTTTGGGGAAAATTCCCAGGATTTGGGAGTTTTTTCCCCCATTTTTTGAGAGGATTTTTGGGGGTTCCCTGGCTGATTCCTGGGATAATTTTGGGATTTGGGGAATTTTTTGGGGTTTTTTCGGATTCCCTGGAATTTTTTTTTTTGGATTTTTGGGGGATTTTTGGGAATATTTTTGGGATTCCCTGGATGAATTTTGGATTTTTTGGGTGTTTTTGGGAGACTTTGGGGATTTTTGGGATTCCCTGCCTGATTTTTGGGTTAATTTGGGGGATTTTTTGGGATTTTTGTGCTGATTTTTGGGATATTTTTGGGATTTGGGGAATTTTTTGGGATTCCCTGCCTGATTTTTGGGTTAATTTTGGGGATTTTTGGGGATTTTTGTGCTGATTCCTGGGATATTTTTGGGATTTGGGGAAATTTTTTTTGATTTTTTGGATTCCCTGGATGATTTTTGGATTTTTTGGGTGTTTTTGGGATACTTTTGGGATTTTTGGGATTCCCTGGATATGTCTGGGATGATTTTTGGGATTTTTGTGCTGATTTCTGGGATATTTTTGGGATTTGGGGAATTTTTTTTGGATTTTTGGGGTTCCCTGCCTGATTTTTTGGGAGAATTTTGGGGATATTTTTGGGATTTTTGGGATTTTTGGGGGATTTTTGGAATTCCCTGGATAATTTCTGGGTTTTGGGATTCCCTGGATTTATTTTTGGATTTTTGGGGTTCCCTGCCTGATTTTTGGGATTTTTGGGATAATTTTTGGGATTTTTGGGCTGATTTCTTGGATGATTTTGGGGATTTTTTTTGGATTTTTTTGGGGATTTTTGGGGTTCCCTGGCTGATTTCTGGGATATTTTTGGGGATTTGGGGAAATTTTTTTGGATTTTCCGGTTCCTTGGATTTTTTGGGGTTCCCTGCCTGATTTTTTGGGATAATTTTGGGGATTTTTGGAGGATTTTTGGGATTCCCTGGATTTTTTTTTAAATTTTTTTATTTTTGGGCTTCCCTGCCTGACTTTTGGGATAATTTTGAGGGATTTTTGGGCTGATTTCTTGGATGATTTTGGGGATTTTTTTGGGATTTTTGGAATTCCCTGGATGATTTCTGGGATATTTTTGGGATTTAGGGAAATTTTTTTTTGGATTTTGGGGTTCCCTGGATTTTTTGGGTTTCCCTGCCTGATTTTTTTGGGATTTTTGGGATAATTTTTGGGATAATTTTTGGGATTTTTGGGATTTCAGGAGCCGGGCGTGGAGCGCGTCCTGCGGGATTTGAGGATTTTCCGAATCTTCGAGGGCACCAACGACATCCTGAGGCTGTTCATAGCCCTGCAGGGCTTCCAGGTACTGGGATGGACTGGTTTGGACTGGTTTGGACTGGTTTATACTGGTTTGGATTGGTTTCGACTGGTTTCGACTGGGAATGAACTGGTTTATACTGGGAATGAACTGGTTTGGACTGGTTTGGGTCTCAGGACATCCTGAGGCTGTTCATAGCCCTGCAGGGCTTCCAGGTACTGGGATGGACTGGTTTGTACTGGTTTATACTGGGACAGACTGGTTTGGACTGGTTTAGACTGGGACAGACTGGTTTGGACTGGTCTGGACTGGTTTATACTGGGAATGCACTGGTTTGGGTCTCAGGACATCCTGAGGCTGTTCATAGCCCTGCAGGGCTTCCAGGTACTGGTTTGTACTGGTTTATACTGGGACAGACTGGTTTGGACTGGTTTAGATTGGGAGGGACTGGTTTGGACTGGTTTGGATTGGTTTATACTGGTTTCGACTGGGAATGGGCTGGTTTATACTGGGAATGAACTGGTTTGGACTGGTTTGGGTCTCAGGACATCCTGAGGCTGTTTGTGGCCCTGCAGGGCTTCCAGGTACTGGGATGGACTGGTTTGTACTGGTTTATACTGGGACAGACTGGTTTGGACTGGTTTAGACTGGGACAGACTGGTTTGGACTGGTTTAGACTGGTTTATACTGGGAATGAACTGGTTTGGACTGGTTTGAGTCTCAGGACATCCTGAGGCTGTTCATAGCCCTGCAGGGCTTCCAGGTACTGGGTATACTGGTTTATACTGGTCTGGACTGGTTTGGACTGGTTTAGACTAGGAATGGGCTGGTTTGGACTGGTTTAGATTGGGAGGGACTGGTTTGGACTGGTTTGGATTGGTTTATACTGGTTTCGACTGGGAATGGGCTGGTTTATACTGGGAATGAACTGGTTTGGACTGGTTTGGGTCTCAGGACATCCTGAGGCTGTTTGTGGCCCTGCAGGGCTTCCAGGTACTGGGATGGACTGGTTTGTACTGGTTTATACTGGGACAGACTGGTTTGGACTGGTTTAGACTGGGACAGACTGGTTTGGACTGGTTTGGACTGGTCTGGACTGGTTTATACTGGGAATGCACTGGTTTGGGTCTCAGGACATCCTGAGGCTGTTCATAGCCCTGCAGGGCTTCCAGGTACTGGTTTGTACTGGTTTATACTGGGACAGACTGGTTTGGACTGGTTTAGATTGGGAGGGACTGGTTTGGACTGGTTTGGATTGGTTTATACTGGTTTCGACTGGGAATGGGCTGGTTTATACTGGGAATGAACTGGTTTGGACTGGTTTGGGTCTCAGGACATCCTGAGGCTGTTTGTGGCCCTGCAGGGCTTCCAGGTACTGGGATGGACTGGTTTGTACTGGTTTATACTGGGACAGACTGGTTTGGACTGGTTTATACTGGGACAGACTGGTTTGGACTGGTTTGGACTGGTCTGGACTGGTTTATACTGGGAATGCACTGGTTTGGGTCTCAGGACATCCTGAGGCTGTTCATAGCCCTGCAGGGCTTCCAGGTACTGGGATGGACTGGTTTGGACTGGTTTAGACTGGGACAGACTGGTTTGGACTGGTTTAGACTGGTTTATACTGGGAATGAACTGGTTTGGACTGGTTTGAGTCTCAGGACATCCTGAGGCTGTTCATAGCCCTGCAGGGCTTCCAGGTACTGGGTATACTGGTTTATACTGGTCTGGACTGGTTTGGACTGGTTTAGACTAGGAATGGGCTGGTTTGGACTGGTTTGGATTGGGAGGGACTGATTTGGACTGGTTTGGACTGGTTTATACTGGTTTGGACTGGTCTGGACTGGTTCATACTGGGAATGGACTGGTTTAGATTGGTTTGGATTGGTCTGGACTGGTTTGGACTGGTTTGGACTGGGAATGGACTGGTCTGGACTGGTTTATACTGGTTTGTACTGGTTTGGACTGGGACAAACTGAGAAATCCAAACCCTTCCCTTAAAAACCCCGAAAATTTCAGATTTTCCACTAAAAAAAACCCAAAAAATCAAAATATTTCCCCTGAAATCCCCCCAAAATTCCCATTTTTCCACCCAAATCCCCCAAATTTTGGGGTTTTGGGGCTGTTTTGGGGTTTTGGGGCCATTTTTGGGGTTTCTGGGGCCGGTTTTGGGGTTTCTGGGGCTTTTTTGGGGTTGTTTTTGGGGTTTTTGGGATCCCTCTGGGTTTTCGGGGCCGTTTTTTGGGGTTTTCGGGGCCATTTTGGGGTTTCTGGGGCTGTTTTGGGGGTTTTGGGGATGTTTTTGGGGTTTCTGGGGCTGTTTTGGGGTTTTTGGGGCTGTTTTTGGGGTTTCTGGGGCTGTTTTGGGGTTTTTGGGGATGTTTTTGGGGTTTGGGGGCCATTTTGGGGTTTTGGGATCCCCCTGGGGTTTTGGGGCCATTTTTGGGGTTTTCGGGGCCATGTTTGGGGCTGTTTTGGGGGGTTTGGGGGATTTTTGGGATCCCTCTGGGTTTTTGGGGCTGTTTTGGGGGTTTTTGGGGCCATTTTTGGGGTTTTTGAGGCCGTTTCTGGGGTTTGGGGGCCTTTTTGGGCTTTTTGGGGCCGTTTTGGGGGGTTTTGGGGGGGTTTTGGGGTTTTGGGATCCTCCTGGGTTTTCAGGGCCGTATTTGGGGGTTCTGAGGCCATTTTTGGGGTTTCTGGGGCTGTTTTGGGGCTGTTTTGGGGTTTTAGGGGATGTTTTTGGGGTTTTGGGGCCATTTCGGGGCTTTTGGGGCCATTTTGGGGTTTCTGGGGCCATTTTGGGGTTTCTGGGGCCATTTTTGGGGTTTCTGGGGCTGTTTTGGGGGTTTTGGGGCCATTCTGGGGTTTTTGGGGCCGTTCTGGGGTTTTGGGGCTGTTTTGGGGTTTTTGGGGCCGTTTTTGGGGTTTCTGGTGCCGTTTTTGGGGGTTTGTGGCCCCCCTGACCCCGAATTTTCCCGTTTCCAGACCCTGGGGGTGCAGCTCCGGGGGGTGCAGGCGGCGCTCAGGGACCCCCTGGGCAACGTCGGGGTCCTCACAGGGGAGGTGACGCGGAGGCTGCGCAGGTAAAACGCACCCAAAACCCTCCAGAATCACCCCAAAATCACCCCAAAATCACCCCTAAATTATCCACAAATTATCCACAAAATATCCCCAAAATCACCCCAAAATCACCCCAAAATCACCCCAAAATCATCCCCAAATTATCCACTAAATATCCCCAAAATCACCCCAAAATCACCCCAAAATCACCCCTAAATTATCCACAAATTATCCACAAATTATCCCCAAAATCACCCCAAAATCACCCCAAAATCATCCCTAAATCATCCCCAAATTATCCACTAAATATCCCCAAAATCACCCCAAAATCACCCCAAAATCACCCCTAAATTATCCACAAATTATCCACAAAATATCCCCAAAATCACCCCAAAATCATCCCTAAATCATCCCCAAATTATCCACAAAATATACCCAAAATCACCCCAAAATCACCCCAAAATCATCCCTAAATCATCCCTAAATCATCCCTAAATTATCCACTAAATATCCCCAAAATCACCCCAAAATCACCCCAAAATCATCCCTAAATCATCCCCAAATTATCCCCAAAATCACCCCAAAATCATCCCTAATCATCCCCAAATTATCCACTAAATATCCCCAAAATCACCCCAAAATCACCCCAAAATCATCCCTAAATTATCCACAAATTATCCACAAAATAGCCACAAAAAATCCCCAAAATCCCCCCAAAATTATCCTGAAATTATCTACAAAATATCCCCAAAATCCATCCCAAAATCATCCCTAAATCATCCCTAAATTATCCACAAATTATCCACAAAATAGCCACAAAAAAATCCCCAAAATCCCCCCAAAATTATCCTGAAATTATCCTGAAATTATCTACAAAATATCCCCAAAATCATCCCTAAATCATCCCTAAATTATCCCTAAAACATCCTAAAATTATCCCAAAATTTACCCAAATCACCCCCGAATTATCCCTAAATTATCTCCAAAATCATTCCCAAATTATCCCTAAATTATCTCCAAAATCACCCCAAAATCATCCCAAAATTATCCCAAAATATCCTCAAATTATCCCCGAATTAGCCACAAATTTTCCGTAGATTATCCCCCAAATTATCCCAAAATTATTCCCAAATCACCCCAAAATGATCCCCAAAATTATCTACTAAATATCTCCCAAATCCCCCCAAATTATTCCCCAATTCACCCCAAAATGATCCCAAAATCACCCCAAAATCATCCCCAAATTATCCACTAAATATCCCCAAAATCACCCCAAAATCACCCCAAAATCATCCCAGAATCATCCCCAAAATACCCTCAAATTATCCCAAAATTGGCCACAAATTATTCCTAAATTATCCCCAAAATAATTCCCAAATTATCCCTAAATTATCCCAAAATCACCCCAAATTTATCCCCAACTCATCACAAAATTCCCCCTAAATCATCCCAAAATTATCCCAAAGTTATCCCCAAATTATCCCAAAATTATCCCCAAACCACCCCAAAATCACCCCAAAATAATCCCCAAATTCCAATTTTGGTTGATTTTTTCCCTCAAATCCCATTTTTCCCCCAAACCCCAATTTTGGCTGTTTTTCCCCAAATCCCAGTTTTGGGAATTTTTCTCCCAACCCCATTTCTGGCTGTTTTTCCCCCCAAATTCCCTTTTTTTCCCCAAATTTCCCATTTCTGGCTGTTTTCCCCCCAAATTTCCCATTTTTGGCTGTTTTTACCCCAGATTTCCCATTTCTGGCTGTTTTTACCCCAAATTTCCCATTTTTGCTGTTTTTTCCCCAAATTTCCCATTTTTGGCTGTTTTTCCCCCAAATTTCCCCTCCATTTTTGCTGTTTTTCCCCAAAATTCCCATTTTTTCCCCCAAATTTCCCATTTTTGGCTGTTTTTCCCCAAATTCCCCTCCATTTTGCTGTTTTTCCCCAAAATTCCCATTTTTCCCCAAATTTCCCATTTCTGTCTGTTTTTCCCCCAAATTTCCCTTCGTTTTTGCTGTTTTTCCCCAAAATTCCCATTTTTTCCCCAAATTTCCCATTTTTGGCTGTTTTTCCCCCAAATTTCCGCTCCATTTTTGCTGTTTTTCCCCAAAATTCCCATTTCTCCCCCAAATTTCCCATTTTTGGCTGTTTTTCCCCCAAATTTCCCTCCATTTTTGCTGTTTTTCCCCAAAATTCCCATTTTTTCCCCAAATTTCCCATTTCTGGCTGTTTTTCCCCCAAATTTCCCTCCATTTTTGCTGTTTTTCCCCAAAATTCCCATTTTTCCCCCAAATTTCCCATTTCTGCCTGTTTTTCCCCCAAATTTCCCCTCCATTTTTGCTGTTTTTCCCCAAAATTCCCATTTTCCCCCAAATTTCCCATTTTTGGCTGTTTTTCCCCCAAATTTCCCTCCATTTTTGCTGTTTTTCCCCAAATTTCCCATTTTTCCCCCAAATTTCCCATTTTTGCCTGTTTTTCCCACAAATTTCCCATTTTTGCTGTTTTTCCCCAAAATTCCCATTTTTTCCCCAAATTTCCCATTTTTGGCTGTTTTTCCCCAAATTTCCCATTTCTGGCTGTTTTCCCCCAAATTTCCCATTTTTGGTTGTTTTTTCCCCAAACTCCCATTCATTTTTGCTGTTTTTTCCCCAAATTTCCCATTTTTGCTGTTTTTCCCCAAAATTCCCGTTTTTTCCCCAAATTTCCCATTTCTGCCTGTTTTTCCCCCAAATTTCCCTCCATTTTTGCTGTTTTTCCCCAAAATTCCCATTTTTCCCCCAAATTTCCCGTTTTTGCTGTTTTTCCCCAAATTTCCCCTCCATTTTTGCTGTTTTTCCCCAAAATTCCCATTTTTTTCCCCAAATTTCCCATTTCTGGCTGTTTTTCCCCCAAATTTCCCCTCCATTTTTGCTGTTTTTCCCCAAAATTCCCATTTTTACCCCAAATTTCCCATTTCTGGCTGTTTTTCCCCAAATTTCCCTCCGTTTTTGCTGTTTTTCCCCCAGATTTCCCATTTTTTCCCCAAATTTCCCGTTTTTGCCTGTTTTTCCCCAAATTTCCCATTTCTGCCTGTTTTTCCCCCAAATTTCCCTCCGTTTTTGCTGTTTTTCCCCAAAATTCCCATTTTTCCCCCAAATTTCCCTCCGTTTTTGCTGTTTTTCCCCAGGAGGGCCGGGCTGGGCTCGGGGCTCTCCCTGCAGCCCCTGGTGCACCCCGAGCTCAAGGACGGCGCGCAGCAGGTGAGTCCCAAAAACCCCAAAATTCACCCCAAAATTCACCCCCAAAACCCAAAAATTCACCTCAAAATCACCCAAAATTCAACCCAAATTCTGCCCAAAAATTCACCCCAAAATTCAGCCCAAAATCACCCAAAATTCAGCACAAAATCCACCCAAATTCACCCCAGAATTCACCCAAATTCATCCCAAACTCACCCCAAAATCACCCAAAATTCAGCCCAAATTCTGCCCAAAAATTCACCCAAAATCATCCAAAATTCAGCCCAAATTCACCCCAAATTTACCTGAAATTCACCCCAAAAATTCACCCAAAATTCACCTCAAAAATTCACCCAAATTCACCCAAAATTCAGCCCAAATTCGCCCCAAAATCCAGCCCAAATTTACCTGAAATTCACCCCGGAAATTCACCCCAAAAATTCACCCAAAATTCACTCAAATTGTGCCCAAATTCACCCAAAATTCAGCCCAAATTCACCTCAAAATTCACCCCAATTTTACCCCAAAATCACCCCAAAAATTCACCCAAAATCCAGCCCAAATTTACATCAAATTCACCCCAAAATTCACCCCAAAATTCACCCAAAATCAACCCAAATTTACCTCAAATTCACCCCAAATTTCACACAAAAATCCACACAAATTCACCCAAAAATTCACCCCAAAATTCACCCCAAAATTTACCCAAATTCACCCAAATTTGGGTGAATTTTTGGGGTGAATTTGGGTGAATTTTGCCTGAATTTGAGTTGAATTCTGGGTGAATTTTGGGCTGACTTTGGGCGAATTCTGGCAGAATTTTGGCTGAATTTTGGGCTGAATTTGGGCTGATTCTGGGGTGAGTCCTGGGTGAATTTGGGGTGAATTTGGGTAAATTCTGGATTAATTTTGTCTGAATTTGAGCTGAATTTTGGGTGAATTCTGGCAAAATTCTGGCAGAATTTTGGCTGAATTTGGATGAATTTGGATGAATTTTGGACTAACTTGGGCTGAATTTTGGGTGAATTTGGGGTGGATTCTGGGGCAATTTTTGGGTAAATTTTGCCTGAATTTTGGGCTGAATTTGGGTGACTTTGGCTGAATTTTGTGTGAATTTTGGGTAAATTTTGCCTGACTTTGGGCTGAATTTTAGGCTAAATTTGGGTGAATTTTGGGTGCATTCTGGGACAATTTTTGGCTGAATTTTGGGTGAATTCTGGCTGAATTTTGGGCTGATTTTTGGGCTGATTTTGGGCTGGTTTTGGGTGAATTTTGGGTGCATTCTGGGACAATTTTTGGGTAAATTTGTGTGAATTTTGGGTAAATTTTGCCTGACTTTGGGCTGAATTTTTGGCTGATTTTGGGTGAATTTTGCGTGAATTTGGGCTGAATTTTTGGCAGAATTTTGGGTGAATTTTGGGGTGGATTTGGGGTGATTTTGGGTGAATTTTGGGTGAATTCTGGGCTGACTTTGCGTGAATTTTGGGTGAATTTTGGGCAGAATTTTGGGCTGGTTTTGGGTGAATTTTGGGTTAATTTTGGCTGAATTTGGGTGAATTTTGCGTGAATTTTGGGTGAATTTGGGCTGAATTTTGGGTGAATTTTGGGGTGGATTTGGGGTGAATTTGGGTGAATTTTGGGTGAATTCTGGGCTGACTTTGCGTGAATTTTGGGTGAATTTTGGGCAGAATTTGGGCTGGTTTTGGGTGAATTTTGGGTGAATTTGGGTGAATTTTGGGTGAATTTTGGGTGAATTTGGGTGAATTTTGGGTGATTTTGGGGTGGATTTGGGGTGATTTTGGGGTGAATTTTGGGTGAATTCTGGGCTGACTTTGCGTGAATTTTGGGTGAATTTTGGGTGAATTTTGGGGTGGATTTGGGGTGATTTTGGGTGAATTTTGGGTGAATTCTGGGCTGACTTTGCGTGAATTTTGGGCAGAATTTTGGGCTGGTTTAGGTGAATTTGCGTGAATTTGGGGTGAATTTTGGTGAATTTTGGGTGAATTTTGGGGTGGATTTGGGGTGATTTTGGGTGAATTTTGGGTGAATTCTGGGCTGACTTTGCGTGAATTTTGGGCAGAATTTTGGGCTGGTTTTGGGTGAATTTTGGGTTATGAGAGGATTCCCAAATTCCACCCATTCGGACCAATTCATCCCAAATCCACCCAAAATTCAGCCAAACTTTGGCCAAAATTCAGGCCAAATTCACCCCAAAATCCACCCAAATTCACCCAAAATTTGGCTCAAAATTCACTCAAAATGCAGCAAAATTCACCCCAAAATTCCTTAAAATTCAGCCCAAAATTTGACCAAAATTCAGCCCAAAATTTGACCAAAATTTGGCCAAAATTCAGGCAAAATTCACCTAAAATTTGGCCAAAATTCACCCAAAATTCACCCAAAATGCAGCAAAATTAAGCCCAAAATTCACCCAAATTCCAACCCAAATTCACCCAAAATGCAGCAAAATTCATCCCCAAATTCCTTAAAATTCACCCAAAATTCAGCCCAAAATCCACCCAAAAATTCCCTAAAAATCTCCCCGAAATTCCCCCAAAATTCCCAAAACTGCACCTCCAAATCCCTCAAAATTCCCCCAAAATGCCCTAAAATTCCTCTAAAAAATCCCCCAATCCCCTGAACCCCCCTGACCCCCCTGGAATTCCCAAAATTCCCCAAAATCCCCCAAATTTCCCAAAATTTTTGGGATTTTACCGGGCCAGCACCACGGCCATGCCGTAGATGTCGATGGCGGCGTCGGCCACGCGCTTCAGGGCAAACTGCTCCTCTGGGGGGGCAAAAATCGGGGTCAGGACCCCCAAAATCCACCCTGGGAACCCCAAAATTGAACTCGGCCACCCCAAAAACCCCCGGGGAGCAAAAATCCCCCAAAATTTGGGGTGAAAAACTCCAGAATTGGGAAAATTCAGGGAAAATTCCACCTCAAAACACCAAAAATTTGCCCCAAAATTTGCCAAAAATCCTCAAAATTTGCCCCAAATCCACCCAGATTTAAGGTGGGACCCCCAAAATCGAACTCGGCCACCCCAAAAAACCCCAGGGACCCCAAATCCCCAAAAATTTGGGGTGAAAAACGCCAGAATTGGGAAAATTGGGGGAAAATTTGGGGAAAATTCCACCTTGAAATGTGGAAATTTTGCCCAAAATGCCCCAAAATTTGCTCCAAATCCACCCAGATTCAAGGCAGACCCCCAAAATTGAACTCTGTACCCCAAAAAACCCCAGGGACCCAAAATCCCCCAAAATTTGGGGTGAAAAACCCCAGAATTGGGAAAATTTGGTGAAAATTCAGCTTTGGGAACCCCCAAATTCCCCAAAATCCTCAAAATTCACCCAAAATTCCCCAAAATTCCACCCTGAACCCCAAAAATTGAGCTTGGGCCCCAAAAATCTCAAATTTGGGGCAAACCCCTCCAATTTTGGCCAAAAATGGGAAAATTGGGCTAAAATTCAGCCCCAAATTCCCCAAAATGCCAAAAATTCCCCCAAATGCCCAAAAATTCCCCAAAATTTCAGATTTTTGGGATCTCACGCCCCACCCCCCCCAAATTTGAGGACCCCCCCAAAATTTTGGGGCCCTCCCAAAATTGATTCAAAACTCCTCAAAAATGAAAAACAAAAAAAACCTTAAAATCCAATGGAAATCCCCCAAAATGCCCCAAAATTTGGGATTTTTGGGGTCTCCAGGCCCCTCCACCCCATGGGATTTTGGGAAATGCCCCAAACCTGGAGAATTTGCCCCAAATTCAGGGAAATTGCCCAAAATTCCAGGATTTTACCCCGAAATTCAGGGATTTTGCCCCAAATTTGTGGATTTTGCCCAAAATCCCAGGATTTTGCCCCAAACTCACCCACGATTCTCTTGCCGTGTTTGATCAGCAGCGCCTCGGCCGTCTCAGCAAAGAGCTCCAGGCACTGCATGGTCTGGGGGGAGTGACAAAATACAGCCAAATTCCCAAATTCACGTCCAAATTCCAAGCCAGAAGAT
>JAJEOU010001953.1:0-20029 GCA_021534815.1 Acrocephalus arundinaceus
AATGTCTAAAATTGCCCTTTTAATGTAAAACCTCCCTAATTTTAATTCTTATGGGATTTCGGAATGCCCTAAATTCCACTTTTAATGTATAATCCCCATAATTTTTAATCTTATGGGATTTCGGAATGCCTAAAATTCCCCTTTTAATGCATAACACCCCAAATTTTTAATTCTTATGGGATTTCGGAATGCCTAAAATCTCCTTTTAATGTATAAACCTTCCAAATTTTTAATTCTTATGGGATTTCGGAATGCCTAAAATCCACTTTTAATGTATAATCCCATAATTTTTAATTCTTATGGGATTTCGGAATGCCTAAAAATTCCCCTTTTAATGCATAACCCCCCTAAATTTTTAATTTTTATGGGATTTCGAAATGCCTAAATTCCCCTTTTAATGTATAACCTCCCGAATTTTTAATTCTTATGGGATTTTGGAATGTCTAAAATTGCCCTTTTAATGTAAAACCTCCCTAATTTTTAATTCTTATGGATTTCGAAATGCCTAAAATTCCCCTTTTAATGCATAACCCCCCAAATTTTAATTTTTATGGGATTTTGGAATGCCTAAAATTCCCCCTTTAATGTATAACTTCCCTAATTTTTAATTTTTATGGGATTTCGAAATGCCTAAAATTCCCCTTTTAATGTATAACCTCCTTAATTTTTAATTCTTATGGGATTTTTGTTCCCTGTGTCTCTCTGTCCCTCTGTCCCTCTGTCCCTGTGTCCCCCTGTCCCTCTGTCCCTCTGTCCCCCCTCAGGTGTCACTCGGACCGGTGTCCCCTCCCACGGTGCCACTTTTGAACTCCGGTGACCCCGAACCCGGTGACACCGAACCAAAATTGCGACACCGCAAAGGGAAAAACCAAAAATTCCCCGCGGTGCTCGGGGCGCTTTGGCTGCGAACCGGGGCGGGGGTGGGGGCGAGCCCGGGCCGTGCCGAGCCGTGCCGAGCCAAGGGTTGGAGCCGGGTTTAACCGCGCTAAAAGCCGAGGGCGCTGATTTACAAAGCGAGATTTGGGGTTAAAAATTTCAATTTCGGGGAAATTTGGGGTCCGGTGGGGGATTTGGGGTTCAAGGAGAGGTGAGGGGGGGTCCGGCTGCTCCCAGAGCCCCCCCTAGGCCAGAGGAGGGACAGAGGGACGGGTGGAGGTGGACAGACGGACAGAAGGACAAACAGACGCGGTGGAAGGTGAGAGGGGCGTGGCCATGGGAGGGTGGACACAGAGCTGGCAGGCAGAGGCTGGACAGATGGACAGACGGACAGCCAGGGTGACAGAGGCCGGACAGACAGACAGGGTGACAGAGGTGGGACAGACAGACAGCCAAGGTGACAGAGGTGGGACAGATGGACAGATGGACAGCCAGGGTGGCAGAGGCTGGACAGACAGACAGCCAAGGTGGCAGAGGCTGGACAGATGGACAGATGGACAGCCAGGGTGGCAGAGGCTGGACAGACAGACAGCCAAGGTGCAGAGGCTGGACAGATGGACAGATGGACAGCCAGGGTGGCAGAGGCTGGACAGACAGACAGACAGGGTGCCAGAGGCCGGACAGGTGGACAGCTGGGGTGACAGAGGCCGGACAGACGGACAGCCAGGGTGCCAGAAGCTGGACAGGTGGACAGCCAGGGTGCCAGAGGCTGGACAGACAGACAGACAGAGTGGCAGAGGCTGGACAGATGGACAGACGGACAGCCAGGGTGACAGAGGCAAGACAGACAGACAGCCAGGGTGGCAGAGGCTGGACAGATGGACAGACAGACAGACAGGGTGGCAGAGGCTGGACAGATGGACAGACAGACAGATGGGGTGACAGAGGCAGGACAGATGGACAGAGAGACAGACAGGGTGACAGAGGCTGGACAGATGGACAGACGGACAGCCAGGGTGACAGAGGCAGGACAGACAGACAGCCAGGGTGGCAGAGGCCGGACAGATGGACAGACAGGGTGCCAGAGGTGGGACAGACAGACAGCCAGGGTGGCAGAGGCTGGACAGATGGACAGACAGGGTGCCAGAGGTGGGACAGACAGACAGCCAGGGTGGCAGAGGTGGGACAGATGGACAGACAGACAGACAGGGTGACAGAGGCTGGACAGACAGACAGCTGGGGTGGCAGAGGCTGGACAGACAGACAGCCACAGTGGCAGAGACTGGATGGCCGGACTGATGGACAGCCAGGGTGGCAGAGGCTGGACAGATGGACAGACGGACAGCCAGGG
The DNA here is from genome assembly GCA_021534815.1 of Acrocephalus arundinaceus. Classification (NCBI taxonomy): domain Eukaryota; kingdom Metazoa; phylum Chordata; class Aves; order Passeriformes; family Sylviidae; genus Acrocephalus; species Acrocephalus arundinaceus. Next base: position 2,228 of record JAJEOU010001953.1, read on the forward strand.
TGGCAGAGGCTGGACAGACAGAAAGCCAGGGTGGCAGAGGTGGGACAGATGGACAGACAGACAGACACGGTGACAGAGGCTGGACAGATGGACAGCTGTGGTGACAGAGGTTTGATGGCCGGACTGATGGACAGCCAGGGTGGCAGAGGCTGGACAGATGGACAGACAGGGTGCCAGAGGCTGGACAGACAGACAGCCAGGGTGCCAGAGGCCGGACAGACAGACAGCCAGCCAGGTTAGCAGAGGCCCCAGACCCGCTCCGCAGAGCCACTCCCCAGGGCGGGGAAGGCAGAACGAAAGAAAAAACAATTAAAAAAAAAAAAAAAAAGGGAGGAAAGCAAACAAACCCCGGGACACCAAAGCGCAGCGAACTCCGGACCCCGGGGCACCGCCACAATCACGGCACGGTCGGGCCAAAGGTCGCCCGGGCGGACCTTGGCCAGCGGCGCCGCCGGTGCACCGGCGCCCCGAGGCCATGGCGGTGCTGGCGGCTGTGCTGGCCGCGCTCCTGGCGCTGCTGGCGCTGCTGCCGGCGCGGGTTGGTGCCTTTCCTCTGGGAAGACCTCGCCGCCTTCGCCACCATGGTCAGGTCATCGCTGCGAGTCCGCCCGGCGCCTGTCCCGCCGTCCCCGGTCACCCTGCTGGACGTGTTCCTGCAGCACGCCCGGAGCCGGCCCCGCCAGCCGCTGCTGCTGTTCCAGGATGAGATTTACACCTTCGAGGACGTGGATCGGCTCAGCAACCGAGCGGCCTGGGCGCTGTCGGGGCGGCTGGGGCTGCGGAGCGGCCGAACCGTGGCCGTGTTCCTGCCCAACCAGCCGGCCTACCTGTGGACGTGGCTGGCGCTGGCCAAGCTGGGTTGCCCCATGGCTTGTCTGAACTGCAACGTGAGGGGCCGGGCGCTGCGGCACGCGCTGGAGGCCGCCGACGCCACCGTGGTGCTGGCCAGCCCCGGTGAGAGGGGACAGAGGGGATTTGGGGGGTTTTGGGAGTGTTGGGGGGCTTTGGGAGCATTTGGGGTTGGGGACACCAAGGTTGTCACCAACCCCAGTGTGAGGGGACAGTGGGATGTTGAGGAGCACTGGGAGCACAGGAGGTTGGGGACACCAAGGTTGTCACCCTGGTGCTGGCCAGCCCCGGTGAGAGGGGACAGAGGGGATTTGGGGGGTTTTGGGAGTGTTGGGGGGCTTTGGGAGCATGGGAGGTTGGGGACACCAAGGTTGTCACCCTGGTGCTGGCCAGCCCTGGTGAGAGGGGACAGGGGATTTGGGGGCTTTGGGAGCGTTGGGGGATTGGGGACACCAAGGCCACCCTGGTTGTCACCAGCCCTGGTGAGAGGGGACAGCTGGGGACCACTGGGAGCATGGGAAGTTGGGGACACCAAGGTTGTCACCAGCCCCCGGCGAGAGGGGGACAGTGGGGCGTTGGGGAGCACTGGGAGCATTGGGGGGCTTTGGGAGCATTGGGGGGTTGAGGTCACCAAGGCCACACTGGTTGCCACCAGCCCCGGTGAGAGGGGACAGGGGGGTGTTGGGGGCTTTGGGAGGATTGGGGTTGTGGTCACCAAGGTTGTCACCCTGGTGCTGGCCAGCACCAGTGAGAGGGGACAGTGGAACATTGGGGGGCACTGGGAGCATTGGGGGGCTTTGGGAGCATTGGGGGGTTGAGGTCACCAAGGCCACCCTGGTTGTCACCAGCCCTGGTGTGAGGGACAGTGGGACATTGGGGGGCTTTGGGAGCATTGGGGATTGGGGTCATCAAGGTTGTCACCAGCCCCAGTGAGAGGGGACAGGGGGGAGTTGGGGGGCTTCGGGAGCATTGGGGATTGGGGACACCAAGGCCACCTGGGTTGTCACCAGCCCCGGTGTGAGGGGACAGGGGGGAGTTGGGGGGCTTTGGGAGCATTGGGGGTTGAGGTCACCAAGGCTGTCAACAGCCCCGGTGAGAGGGGACAGGGGGGAGTTGGGGGGCTTTGGGAGCATTGGGGAACTTTGGGAGCATTGGGAGGTTGGGGACACCAAGGCTGTCACCAGCTCCCGGTCACCAAGGCCACCCTGGTTGTCACCAGTTGAGGGGTTGTCACCAGTGAGAGGGGACAGCTGGGGAGCACTGGGAGCATTGGGTAGTTGGGGACACCAAGGTTGTCACCAACCCCAGTGTGAGGGGACAGCGGGTGTTGGGGGCACTGGGACCATTGGGGGATTGGGGACACCAAGGTTGTCATCGTGGTGCTGGCCAGCCCCGGTGAGAGGGGACAGAGGGGAGTTGGGGGGCACTGGGACATTGGGGGGCTTTGGGAGCATTGGAGGATTGGGGACACCAAGGCCACCCTGGTTGTCACCAGCCCTGATGTGAGGGGACAGAGGGGTGCTGGGGGCTTTGGGAGCATTGGGTAGCTGGGGACACCAAGGTTGTCACCAACCCCGGTGAGAGGGGACGGGATGTTGAGGAGCACTGGGAGCACAGGAGGTTGGGGACACCAAGGTTGTCACCCTGGTGCTGGCCAGCCCTGGTGAGAGGGGACAGGGGGGTGTTGGGGCACTTTGGGAGCACTGGGGTGTTGGGGACATCAAGGTTGTCACCAGCCCCGGTGAGGGGACAGCTGGGGACCACTGGGAGCATGGGAGGTTGGGGACACCAAGGTTGTCACCAGCCCCGGTGAGAGGGGACAGGGGGGTGTTGGGGGGCTTTGGGAGCATTGGAGGATTGGGGACACCAAGGCCACCCTGGTTGTCACCAGCCCTGATGTGAGGGGACAGAGGGGTGTTGGGGAGCACTGGGAGCATGGGAGGTGGGGGACACCACGGTTGTGACCAGCTCCAGTCACCAAGGCCACCCTGGTTGTCACCAGCCCCGGTGAGAGGGGACAGTGGGACATTGGGGGCTTTGGGAGCATTGGGTAGTTGGGGACACCAAGGTTGTCACCCTGGTGCTGGCCAGCCCCGTTGAGAGGGGACAAATGGAGCGTTCAGGGGGCTTTGGGAATATTGAGGTATTGTGGTCACCAAGGCCACCCTGGTTGTCACCAGCCCTGGTGAGACGGGACAGCTGGGGAGCACTGGGAGCATGGGAGGTTGGGGACACCAAGGTTGTCACCAGCCCCAGTGAGAGGGGACAGTGGGGCGTTGGGGGGCTTCGGGAGTATGAGAGGTTGGGGACACCAAGGTTGTCACCAAACGGTGTGAGGGGACAAATGGAGCGTTCAGGACTTTGGGAACATTGGGAGGTTGGGGACACCAAGCCTGGAGTGCTCAGAGTGCCCCTCAGGGAGGTTTTGGGGTGCCTGGGATCCTGGTGTGCCCAACCCTGGATCTTTGGGGTGCCCAACCCTGGATCTTTGGGGTGCCCACACAATCACGGTTCATATCTGGGATGTGTCTGGGGCTCTCCTGGGGTGCTTTGGGTGCCCATTTGGGGTGTCTGGGGTGCTCAGGGTGCCCCTCGGGGTTTGTGGGGGATCACAGGACCCATCTGGGGGGCTCAGGGTGCCCCTCGGGGATGTTTGGGGTGCCTGGGATCCTGGGGTGCCCAACCCTGGATCTTTGGGGTGCCCACACAATCACAGTTCGTATTTGGGATGTATCTGGGTGCCCTCCTGGGGTGCTTTGGGTGCCCCTTTGGGGTGTCAGGGGTGCTCAGGGTGCCCCTCGGGGTGTCTGGGGGATCACAGGACCCATCTGGGGTGCTCAGGGTGCCCCTCGGGGATGTTTGGGGTGCCTGGGATCCTGGGGTGCCCAGTCCTGGATCTTTGGGGTGCCCACACAATCACGGTTCATACCTGGGATGTGTCTGGGGGTCTCCTGGGGTGCTTTGGGTGCCCGTTTGGGGTGTCAGGGGTGCCCACCTGGCCGGGTGCCCATTTAGGGCTCCCATGGGTGCTCCCACACCCCTGCCGGTCTCTGATCCCTGTGGGACCCCCCCGGTGTCCCCGCTGTCCCCGCAGAGCTCCGGGAGGCCGTGGAGGAGGTGCTGCCCGACCTGGAGCGTGACGGGATCCGCGTCTTCTACCTGAGCTCGGCCTCGCCCACGCCGGGCGTGGAGGCGCTGCTGCCCCACATCGAGGCGGCCCCCGAGGAGCCCCTGCCCGCCCGGCACCGCGCCGGCGTCACCGGGGACTCCAGGGCCATGTACATCTACACGTCCGGCACCACCGGTGAGATGGGGAGGGTGCTAAACCAAAACATAACCCTAAACAAAACCCTAAACCAAACCCTAAACCAAAACCTAAACCAAACCCTAACCTTAACCCTAATCTACATGTCCAGCACCACCGGTGAGATGGGGAGGGTGCTAAACCAAAACATAAACCAAACCCTAAACCAAACCCTAATCTACACGTCCGCACCACCGGTGAGATCGGGAGGGTGTTAAACCAAAACATAACCCTAAACAAAACCCTAAGCCAAACCCTAAACCAAACCCTAAACCAAACCCTAACCTTAACCCTAATCTACACGTCCGGCACCACCAGTGAGATGGAGAGGGTGTTAAACCAAAACATAAACCAAACCCTAAACCAAACCCTAATCTACACGTCTAGCACCACCGGTGAGATGGGGAGGGTGTTAAACCAAACCCTAAACCAAACCCTAAACCAAACCCTAATCTGCACATCCGGCACCACCGGTGAGATGGGGAGGGTGCTAAACCAAACCCTAAAGCAAACCCTAAAGCAAACCCTAATCTACACATCCGGCACCACCAGTGAGATGGGGAATGTCCTAAAACAAAACATAAACCAAAACCAAACCCGAAACCTAAACCAAACCCTAAACCAAACCCTAAACCAAAACCAAACCCTAATCTACACGTCCAGCACCAGCGGTGAGCTGGGGAGGGTGCTAAACCAAACCCTAAACGAAATCCTAAACCAAAACCTAAACCAAACCCTAAACTAAACCCTAAACCAAACCCTAAACCAAACCCTAAATCAAACCCTAAACCAAAACATAAACCAAACCCTAAACCAAATCCTAAACCAAAATTGAATCATTAACCATAACTCTAACACTAACACTAAACCTAAACCTAACCCCGAACCCTAACACAAACCCTAATCTACACCTCCAGCACCACCGGTGAGCTGAGGAATGTCCTAAACAAACTCTAAACCCGAACCCTAAAACAAATCTGAACCCTAACCCTAACCCCCTAACCCTAATCCTAACCCCCTAACCCTAAACCTAACCCTAATCCTAACCCCAATCCTAGCCCCCTAATCCTAACCCTAATCCTAACTCCCTAACCCTAACCCCAATCCTAACCCTAACCCTGACCTGGGTTGGGAGGAGCAGAAGGACTTAATGTGGGTGGGTGAGGATGGGCAGCTCAGAGGGGTCTCGGGGGTCTTTCTCCAACCCTGACCGTGGTGGCCCCACCTGGGCCAGGTGTGTCCCGTGTCCATGGGAGGGTCACTCACCACCTGCCTGGATTTGTCCTGGATTTGGGGTGGGGTGGGACCTCCCTGGTCAAACCCCAATCCCAATGAGACCCATCATGGCCTCACCTGGGCCAGGTGTGTCCTGGCTGTGTCCACGTGCACAGGTCAGCATGGGCAGGTTGGAGAAATTTTGGGGGCTGACCAGAGGAGTTCTGGGGACTGACCATCATGGCCCCACCTGGGCCAGGTGTGTTCCGTGTCCATGGGAGGGCTGGGTGTCACCCTGTGGGTGACAACATGGACGAGGCTCCTCAAGGCTCCTCCAGCAAGGGACAAACAGCCCCAGGTGCTGAGGGCTTTGTCCCCACAAACTCCCCCAGGTGCTGAGGGCTTTGTCCCCACAAAGACCCCCAGGTGCTGAGGGCTTTGTCCCCCAAGGACCCCCTACCCAGCCAGGACTGTTCCCCCCCAGGGCTGCCCAAGGCGGCGGTGGTGACGGAGCTGAGGCTGTTGATGGTGGCCAGCCTGGGCCGAATCTGCGGCCTGAGGCCCGACGACGTCGTCTACACCACACTGCCCCTCTACCACTCGGCCGGGCTGCTGGTGGGGCTGGGGGGCTGCCTGGACGTGGGTACGTACCCCAAAACCAGGGCTGGGAGGGATGGATGGATGGATGATGGATGGATGATGGATGGATGATGGATGGATGGATGATGGATGGATGGATGGATGATGGATGGATGGATGGATGGATGGATGGATGGATGATGGATGATGGATGGATGATGGATGATGGATGGATGGATGGATGGATGGATGATGGATGGATGGATGGATGATGGATGGATGGATGATGGATGGAGATGGATGGATGGATGGATGATGGATGGATGATGGATGATGGATGATGGATGGATGGATGGATGATGGATGGATGGATGGATGATGGATGGATGATGGATGGATGGATGGATGGATGGGATGGATGATGGATGGATGGATGATGGATGGATGGATGGATGATGGATGGAGGATGGATGGATGGATGATGGATGGATGGATGGATGGATGGATGATGGATGGATGGATGGATGATGGATGGATGGATGATGGATGGATGGATGGATGATGGATGGATGGATGATGGATGGATGGATGGATGGATGATGGATGGATGATGGATGGATGGATGGATGGATGATGGATGGATGGATGGATGATGGATGGATGGATGATGGATGGATGGATGGATGATGGATGGGATGGATGGATGGATGATGGATGGATGGATGATGGATGATGGATGGATGGATGATGGATGGATGGATGGATGGATGGATGGATGATGATGGATGGATGGATGGATGGATGGATGATGGATGGATGGATGGATGGATGGATGATGGATGGATGGATGGATGATGGATGGATGGATGATGGATGGATGGATGGATGATGGATGGATGGATGATGGATGGATGGATGGATGATGGATGATGGATGGATGATGGATGATGGATGGATGATGGATGGATGGATGATGGATGGATGGATGGATGATGGATGGATGGATGGATGGATGGATGGATGGATGATGGATGGATGGATGATGGATGGATGGATGGATGATGGATGGATGGATGGGATGGATGGATGATGGATGGATGGATGGATGATGGATGATGGATGGATGATGGATGGATGGATGATGGATGATGGATGGATGGATGGATGGATGGATGGATGGATGATGGATGATGGATGGATGATGGATGATGGATGGATGGATGGATGGATGGATGATGGATGGATGGATCCATGCATGGGTGGATGATGGATGGATGGATGGATCCATGGGTGAATCCATTCATGCATGGGTGGATGATGGATGGATGATGGATGATGGATGGATGATGGATGGATGGATGCATGCACAGATGGATGGATGGATCCATGGATGGATGGATCCATGCATGGGTGGATGATGGATGGATGGATGGATGGAGGGACAGATGGATGGAGACAAGTCCAAAAGAGCAAAGGGGTGGTGTCACCATCCCCGTGCCGTGTCCCCAGGTGCCACCTGCGTCCTGCGTGCCAAATTCTCCGCCTCCCAGTTCTGGTCCGACTGCCGGCGCTACAACGTCTCCGTCATCCAATACGTGGGCGAGCTCATGCGCTACCTGTGCAACACGCCCAAGGTGAGGCCCCACCCACCCCGAGGGTGTCAGAGACCCTCAGGTCCCACCCTGAGGTGTCCCCTGTCCCTGTGTCACCCCCCAGCGCCCTGATGACTGCGAGCACGGGGTGCGCATGGCGCTGGGCAACGGCATGAGGGCGGAGGTGTGGAAGGAATTCCTGCGGCGCTTCGGGCCCGTGGCCATCTGGGAGTTCTACGGTGCCACCGAGGGCAACGCCGGCTTCATCAACTACACCGGCAAGGTCGGGGCCGTGGGCAGGGCCAACAGGTTCCTCAAGGTGAGAACGTGAGAACTCGGTGTGGTGACACTGGTGACGGTGATGAGGGGTGACGCTGGCGCCTTGGTGGCACCTCAAGTTGGGTTTCAGCCAAGGAAAGGGGTCTTGGATTCACCTCCCGGTGGTGGAGCGAGCAGGGAAGTCAACGCCATCCATCAGGTTGGGCTGGCACAAAAGCAGAGTCCTCAAAACCTCCTGTTCACACCCAAAATGGGTCCTCTCCACCTGGTTGGCCAACATTGACTCAACAGTGTTGGCTTGCAGCCTGGTTTTGGGGTGTCCATGGGGGCCTGGTCATCTCTGTGCCCCTTTGGTGCCACATCTCAGCCTCCACCCAGCTGCTGAGAAAAACCTGCAAAAAATCAGATTTTCCCCCCTTTTTCCTCATCACGTTGTCCCGCAGCTCCTGGGTTTGGAAGATGCCACCAAGAGCTCATTCCTGTTTGAATCCATCAGATTAAACCTTATTTAAACAGGCCGAAATGAGATTTAACTGTTCCAACTAAAAGGATTAAAACTAAAGACAATTAAAAACAATCCGTTTTAATCCCCAGAATGTCGCAATTGGGGGGGGACACGCCCAGTGGGTTGGAACAGACCAATCACGGCAGAGCGGCACACCCGGCACTGGAAGGAAAATTCTCCTCGCTGTTTTTAATCCCAGGTCTCTCCCTCCCCTCCAGCTCTTCGCTCCCTTCGAGCTGGTCAGGTACAACGTGGAGGAGGACGAGCCCGTGCGCGACGAGCGAGGGCTCTGCATCCCCGTCAAACCCGGTAAGGGACGGACATTTCGGGGGCTGGGCAAGGTTGAGATGCACCAAACCCACCCCTCAGCCCTGGCCACCACCACGCTGGGGAGCTGGAAGCCACCAGAAACCCCTGGGAGAAGCCTCCAAGCCTCCTCTCCCTCCCCGAAGGTGAGACGGGGCTGCTGGTGATCAAAATCACCAAGAACACGCCGTTCCACGGCTACGCCGGCGACTCGCAGAAGACAGAGAAGAAGATCCTGAGGGACGTCTTGGCCAAAGGCGACGCCTTCTTCAACAGCGGCGACCTCCTCATGATGGACAGCGAGAAGTTCATCTACTTCCAGGACCGCGTCGGGGACACTTTCCGGTAACTCCGACTCTCCCGCCCGCGTCCGAGCGGTTGAGAACGGCCCAAATCCTCCCCGGTCACAGCTCCGTCCGTCCCTTCTCCTCCCCAGCTGGAAAGGGGAGAACGTGGCCACGACGGAGGTGGAGGCCACGCTGGGCTTGGTGAGCTTCATCCAGGAGGTCAACGTCTACGGCGTGGCCGTGCCGGGTGAGTGCCACCAAAATGAGGACCTGGGGGTGTTTGAGGCGGGCGATGCGTCCCTAGCTGGTGTGAGCGACCAGCGAGGATGTTCAAAGGGGGCTTTAAACATCCAGAGCTGTTTTGAGCGCAAAACTTCCCCCACAACGGCCAAAAAAAAAGTTAAAATGGGATTTGGTTGCCCAAAGTGAGTGCCAGGTGCTGGGTTGGGTCTGTGTGGCCACAAAGGAGGCAAAAGTAGGAAACATTCACCCAAAATGAGCAGCCGGCATCGTTCTGGGTACCTGATGTGCCTCCACAGTGCCGAAATTGGGACAAACCCACCCAAACTCGTTTGGCCACACAACGACCCCCCCCAGTAGCCCAGGAAGACTCCAAGGAGCTGCGGTCACCCCAAGTGACCCCAGGAAGACTCCAAGGAGCTGCGGTCACCCCAAGTGACCCCAGGAAGACTCCAAGGAGCTGCGGTCACCCCGAGTGACCCCAGGAAGACTCCAAGGAGCTGCGGTCACCCCAAGTGACCCCAGGAAGACTCCAAGGAGCTGCGGTCACCCCAAGTGACCCCAGGAAGACTCCAAGGAGCTGCGGTCACTCCAAGTGACCCCAGGAAGACTCCAAGGAGCTGCGGTCACTCCAAGTGACCCCAGGAAGACTCCAAGGAGCTGCGGTCACTCCAAGTGACCCCAGGAAGACTCCAAGGAGCTGCGGTCACTCCAAGTGACCCCAGGAAGACTCCAAGGAGCTGCGGTCACCCCAAGTGACCCCAGGAAGACTCCAAGGAGCTGCGGTCACCCCGAGTGACCCCAGGAAGACTCCAAGGAGCTGCGGTCACCCCGAGTGACCCCAGGCAATGTCCGCAGGGTGTGAGGGCCGCTGTGGCATGGCTGCCGTGTGCCTCAAGGACGGCGCCACCTTCGACGGTGACAAACTCTACGCCTTCACGCAGGACACGCTGCCCGCCTACGCCGCCCCCCGCTTCATCCGGATCCAGGTCAGCGGGAGCCGCCCACGCCGTGGGGCTCCGGGGGGGGTTTTGGGGGGCTGGGGTTGGCCTTTGGATGAGGATGATCCAGTGCAGGAGTGTCCGACCGTGGCCAGGTGGAACCATGGAATGGTTTGGATTGGAGGGGATTTTGGAGTTCATTCAGTTCTGGTCATGGCCGGGTGGAACCATGGAATGGTTTGGGAAGGGATTTTAGAGCTCATCCAGTTCTGTCCTTCTGGGATGGAACCATGGAATGTTTGGGTTGGAGGGGACTTTTGAGTTCATTCAGTTCCGGTCATGGCAGGATGGAATCATGGAATGGTTTGGGTGGGAAGGGATTTTGGAGCTCACCCAGTTCCAGTCACAGCCAGATGGAATCATGGAATGTTTGGATTGGAAGAAGCATTAGAGCTCACCCAGTTCCATCTTTGTAGGATGGAACCATGGAATGGTTTGGGTTGGAGGGGACTTTGGAGCTCATCCAATTCCGGTCATGGCAGGGTGGAATCACGGAATGGTTTGGGTTGGAAGAAGCATTAGAGCTCATCCAGTTCCTGTAGGATGGAACTATGGAATGTTTGGGTGGGAAAGGATTTTGGAGTTCATCCAGTTCCATCCCAGCAGGATGGAACCATGGAATGTTTGGGTTGGAAGAAGCATTAGAGCTCACCCAGTTCCATCCCAGCAGGATGGAATCGTGGAATGTTTGGGCTGAAGGGACTTCAGAGCTCGCCCAGTTCCCATCACAGCACTGGTGTCCCCTCAGTTTCCCGTGGGGGTCACCCTGTGCCAGCAGAGGTCCCCTGGTGACACCGTGGGGGAGCCACCCCGTTGTTGGTGGCACCGTCCGTCCCCTCCTGGTGACGGTCACTCGGTACCGACATCGGGGTCACCCTGTGATGATGGCGGCATTGAGGTCCCCCCCCTCCCATGACAGTGGTGGCCACCCTGTGCGAACAGGGGTCACCTGGTGCCAATGGGGGTCAACTTGGGCCAACAAGGGTCACCCTGTGCCAATGAGGGTCACCCTGTGCCAACGGGGGTCACCCTGTGCCAACAAGGGTCACCCTGTGCCAGTGGGGGTCACATGGTGGCAATGGGGGTCCCCATGTGCCAATGAGGGCTCCTGTGTGCCAATGGGGGTCACCCTGTGCCAGTGAGGGTCACTTGGTGCCAAGAGGGGTCACATGGTGGCAATGGGGGTCACCTGGTGGCAATGGGGGTCACCCAGAGCCAATTGGGGTCACCTGGTGCCAACAGGGATCACATGGTGGCAATGGGGTTCCCCATGTGCTGAGGGTCACCCAGTGCCAACGAGGGTCACTTGGTGCCAACAGGGGTCACATGGTGGCAATGGGGGTCACCCAGTGCCAGTGGGGGTCACCTGGTGCCAACTGGGGTCACCCTGTGCCAACGGGGGTCACCCTGTGCCAACGGGGGTCACCCTGTGCCAATGAGGGTCACCCTGTGTCAATGAGGGTCACCCTGTGTCAATGAGGGTCACCCTGTGTCAATGAGGGTCATCCTTTGCCAGTGAGGGTCACCCAATGCCAACGGGGGTCAACTTGTGCCAACGGAGGTCATTCTGTGCCAATGAGGGTCACCCTGTGCCAACAAGAGTTATCCTGTGCCAATGAGAGTCACCTGGTACCAATGGAGGTCACCTGGTGCCAAGGAGGGTCACTTGGTGCCAATGGGGGTCACCCTATGCTAGCGAGGGTTATCCTGTGCCAACGGGGTCACCCTGTGCCAATGGCGGTCACCCTGTGCCAACGAGGGTCACCTGGTGCCAACAGGGGTCATCTGTGCCAATGGGGGTCACCCTGTGCCAATGGGGGTTACTCTGTGCCAATGGGCATCATCCTGTGCCAATGACGGTCACCTGGTGCCAACAGGGGTCACCCAATGCCAACAGGGGTCACCTGGTGCCAATGGGGGTCACCCTGTGCCAGTGGGGGTCACCCTGTGCCAGCAAGGGTCACCTTGTGTCAATGAGAGTCACCTGGTGCCAACGGGGGTCAGCTGGTGCCAATGGGGGTCACTCTGTGCCAATGGGGGTCACTGTGTACCAACGAGGGTCACCTGGTGGCAATGGGGGTCAACTTGTACCAACAAGGGTCAACTTGTGCCGAGGGTCATCCAGTGCCAATGGGGGTCACCTGGTGCTAACAGGGGTCATTTTGTGCCAACGAGGGTCACCTGTGCCAACGAGGGTCACCTGGTGCCAATGGGGGTCACCCAGTGCCAATGGGGGTCACCCTCTGCCAACGAGGGTCATCCTGGGCCAACGAGGGTCACCTGGTGCCAATGGGGGTCACCCTGTGCCAGTGGGGGTCAACTTGTGCCAACAAATGTCATCCAGTGCCAACAAGGGTCACCTGGTGCCAACAGGGGTCACATGGTGCCAACAGGGGTCACATGGTGCCAACAGGGGTCACATGGTGGCAATGGGGTCACCCTGTGGCAATGGGTGTCACCTAGTGCCAACGAGGGCCACCCTGTGCCAACGAGGGTCACCCGGTGCCAACAAGGGTCACCTGGTACCAATTGGGGTCACCCTGTGCCAATGAGGGTCACCCTGTCCCAACGGAGGTAACCTGGTGCCAACGGGGGTCACCCTGTGCCAACGGGGGTCACATGGTGGCAATGGGGGTCACCCTGGACCAATAGTGGTCATCTGGTTCCAACGGGGGTCACCCCATCCCCACCTGCCCCCAATTCCTCTGTCACCGCCCGCGGCTCCACCACCGACGCTGCCGCTCCCCACGCCGGCCCCCGGGGCTCCCCAACGCCCATGTCCCTGTCCCCAGGACGCTCTGGAGATCACGGGCACCTTCAAGCAGTGCAAGAGCAACCTGGTCAAGGAGGGTCACTTGGTGCCAATAGGGGTCACATGGTGGCAATGGGGGTCACCCTGTGCCAACAGGGGCCACCCTGTGCCAATGGGGGTCACCTGGTACCAATGGGGGTCACCCTGTGCCAACGGGGGTCACCTGGTGCCAATGGGGGTCACCCTGTGCCAACGGGGGTCACCTGGTGCCAATGGGGGTCAACATGTGCCAGTAGGGGTCACCCTGTGCCAATGAGGGTTATCCTGTGCCAATGGGGGTCACTTGGTGCCAATGGGGGTCATCCTGTGCCAATGAGGGTCACAGGGTGGCAATGGGGGTCATTCTGTGCCAGTGAGGGTCACTTGGTGCCAACGAGGGTCACCCAATGCCAATGGGGGTCACCTGGTACCAATGGGGGTCACCTGGTGCCAATGGGGGTCACCCTGGGCCAATGGGGGGTCACCTGGTGCCAACAGGGCTCACATGGTGGCAACGAGGGTCACAGAGTGGCAATGGGGGTCACCCTGTGCCAACGAGGGTCACCCAGTGCCAATGGGGGTCACCTGGTGCCAACGGGGGTCACCCCATCCCCACCTGCCCCCAATTCCTCTGTCACTGCCTGCGGCTCCGCGGCTCCACCACCGATGCCACCACTCCCCACGCCGGCCCCCGGGGCTCCCCAACGCCCATGTCCCTGTCCCCAGGACGCTCTGGAGATCACGGGCACCTTCAAGCAGTGCAAGAGCAACCTGGTCAAGGAGGGCTTCGACCCCGGCGCCATCCGGGACCGCCTGTTCTTCCGCGACACCGCCCGCCGCTCCTACGTGCCGCTGACCCCCGACACCTTCGCCGCCATCCGCGACATGAAGCTCAGCCTGTAGCGGCTCGTCGGGGGCTCCGGGCTAATTAGCAGAGGCTAATTAGGGGCTAATCAAGCACTTTGGGGAGGTTTAACGGCGTTGGGGCAGGGGGAGGGCGGTGGGTGGGTGTGACCTCGCCCCGGTGCCTCCGTGCTGTGGAAATTAAATCCTTAATTCCTGTTCCTTGCCAGGTTTTGGGGATTGGATTCCCTGGTTTTCCCGGGAAGGGGCAGAGGAAGCCCCAAGTCCTGGGTGGGGGGATAAAGAGCTCACCCAGTTCCATCCCGGCAGGGTGAAACCATGGATTGGTTTGGGTGGGAAGGGACTTTGGAGCTCATCCAGTTCCAGTCACAGCCAGAGGGAATCAGGGAATGGTTTGGGTTGGAGGGACTTTGGAGCTCATCCAGTTCCAGTCACAGCCAGAGGGAATCAGGGAATGGTTTGGGTTGGAGGGACTTTGGAGCTCATCCAGTTCCAGTCACAGCCAGAGGGAATCAGGGAATGGTTTGGGTGGGGATTTTGGAGTTCATCCAGTCCTGTCCTGCTGGGATGGAATCATGGAATGTTTGGGTTGGAGGGGATTTTGGAGCTCACCCAGTTCCATCCCGGCAGGGTGAAACCATGGAATGGTTTGGGTTGGAGGGGACTTTAGAGCTCATCCAGTTCCATCCTGGCAGGGCGGAACCATGGAGAGGTTTGGGTGAGATTTTGGAGTTCATCCAGTTCCTGTCCTGCTGGGATGGAACCATGGAGAGGTTTGGGTTGGAGGAGACTTTAGAGCTCACCCAGTTCTGGTCACAGCCGGATGGAATCATGGAATGGTTTGGGTGAGATTGGAGCTCATCCAGTTCCAGTCACAGCCAGATGGAACCATGGAAAGTTTTGGGTTGAGGGGACTTTAGAGCTCATCCAGTTCTGGTCATGGCAAGGTGGAACCATGGAATGGTTTGGGTTGGAGGGATTTTGGATGTTTGCCCTTGTTTGATCGGCAGCGCCCAAAACCTCGCCCTGTTCCAGCCCCAGGCTCTGATCGGGAACAAATCCCTGGGAATTCCATCCCAGCCCCTCAGCAACCCCACAGGGATGAATTCCTTCCCAAAATCCCACCTAAATCTTCCAATTTCCAGTGTGACACCACTCGTGATCCTGTCAGCACTGATTCCATCCCATCCCTGATTCCATCCCATCCCTGATTCCATCCCGGCCCTGATTCCATCCCAGCACTGATTCCATCCCATCCCTGATTCCATCCCGGCCGTGATTCCATCCCAGCACTGATTCCATCCCGGCACTGATTCCATCCCATCCCTGATTCCATCCCATCCCTGATTCCATCCCTGATTCCATCCCATCCCTGATTCCATCCCATCCCTGATTCCATCCCATCCCTGATTCCATCCCGGCACTGATTCCATCCCATCCCTGATTCCATCCCATCCCTGATTCCATCCCATCCCTGATTCCATCCCATCCCTGATTCCATCCCAGCCCTGATTCCATCCCATCCCTGATTCCATCCCATCCCTGATTCCATCCCGGCACTGATTCCATCCTGGCCCTGATTCCATCCTGGCCCTGATTCCATCCCATCCCTGATTCCATCCCATCCCTGATTCCATCCCATCCCTGATTCCATCCCATCCCTGATTCCATCCCATCCCTGATTCCATCCCGGCACTGATTCCATCCCATCCCTGATTCCATCCCATCCCTGATTCCATCCCGGCACTGATTCCATCCCATCCCTGATTCCATCCCATCCCTGATTCCATCCCGGCACTGATTCCATCCCACCTCCTCACCACCCCCTCAGGGATGAATTCCTTCCCCAAATCCCACTACATCTCCTCATTTCCACCCCTCTCACTCCTCTGAAGCCCCAGCACCGATTCCTCTCCACCCCCTCCCCAAAAAATCCCTCCCCAACCCCCCCGTACCAACTCCCGCCTCGAAAAGTCGAAATCATTTTATTACCATAATTAATTACCATCATCACCGTCATTATTATTTACAAACCTCGCCGCCAACAATTCCTCAGCTCCCTCCTGCCTCTCCCAACAACTCCGCCTCCACTTTGGGCACCTCCTTGTGGCCTCGGCGTGGCTCTGCCCTCCTCTCCCTCTGCAGCTCGGCCAGGCGCAGCCTCAGGCGCTGCTCCCGCCGCTTCCCCGCCTGCAGCTGCCGCTGCGCTTTGTCCAGCGCGTCCAGCGCCGCCTCTGCTCGGCGTTTCCAGAGCAGGGCGCTGCCCACTTGGTAGCTGTGCTCGCTCTGGATGTAAGAACCGGCTCGGGGCGGCAGCCGAAGCATAAAAAGCGACGGCGAGGGCGGCCCCGGGGCTCCCGCGGGGGAGGCGGAGGCTGCGGGGCTCCCTCGGGCAGGGCGGGGGTGGTGGTCGCTTCCTCGTCGCCCGTGGCCACCAGGAGGGTCTCTGGATGGAGCTCGAGGGGCTGGGCAGGGCAGGGACCCCGCCGTGGTCACCGGCAGGGGGTGGGCGGGGTCTTTGGTGTCCCGAGGGAAGCAGGAGGCGTCCGAGGGGAACGGGGGGTCCGGTGGGGATGGGGAGGCTCCCGTCTGTGAGGGGAGGGAGAGGGAAGAGGGGTTAGCGGGGAGAGACCCCCGGAACGGGAACGGAGAGTCCGGGGGTCCCCGGGGTGAGGGAGGGCCCAGGGAAATGGGGAGGGGTCGGGGGATTGGGGGGGTCCCGGGGGTGGGGAAGATCAGGAGGAACTGGGGGTCCAGCAGGAATTGGGGGGTCCTGGGGAAAGGTCAGGGGGAATTGGGGGGTCCAGCAGGGATTGGGGGTCCCAGGGGTCGGGGAGGTCAGGGGGAATAGGGAAGGGTCGGGGAGAATGGGGGAGTCCCAGGGTGGGGGAGATCAGGAGGAATTTGGGGGTCCCAGGGGTGGCAAATGCTGGGGAGAAATTGGGGGTCCAGCAGGGATTGGGGGTCCCAGGGGGAATGGGGGTCCCAGGGTGGGGGAGATCAGGGAGGAATGGGGGGGAATGGGGGGGTCCAGCAGGGATTGGGGGGTCCGGTGAGGAATGGGGGGTCCCAGGGGTAGGGGGGGGTCAGGAGGAATTTTGGGGGGTCCAGCAGGGATTGGGGGGTCCCAGGGGTGTCAGTGAGGAACTGGGGGGTCCAGCAGGGATTTGGGGTGTCCCAAGGGTGGGGGAGGTCAGTGAGGAATTTGGGGGTCCAGCAGGAATTTGGGGGGTCTCAGGGGTGGGGGGGTCGGTGAGGAATTGGGGGGTCCAGCAGGGATTGGGGGGTCCAGGGGTGAGGGAGGGCAGGGGGAATGGGGAGGGGTTGGGGGAATGGGGGTCCCAGGGGTGGGGGAGGTCGGTGAGGAATTGGGGGGTCCCAGGGGTGGGAAAGATCAAGAGGAATTGGGGGGGTCCGGTGAGGAATTGGGGGGGTCCGGTGGGATTGGGGGTCCCAGGGGTGGGGGAGATCATGAGGAATTGGGGGTCCTGGGGAAAGGTCAGGGGGAGTTGGGGGTCCAGCAGGGATTGGGGGGTCCCAGCAAGGATTGGGGGGTCCCAGGGGTGGGGAGATCAGGAGGAATTGGGGGGTCCCAGGAGAGGTCAGGGGGAATGGGGGGTCCCAGGGGGAATGGGGGTCCCAGGGTCGGGGAGGTCAGGGAGGAATGGGGGGGAATGGGAGGGGTCGGGGGGAATGGGGGGGTCCAGCAGGATTGGGGGGTCCCAGGGGTGGGGGAGGTCAGGAGGAATTTGGGGGGTCCAGCAGGGAATGGGGGGTCCAGCAAGGATTGGGGGGTCCCAGGGGTGGGGGAGATCAGAGGAATTTGGGGGGGTCCCAGGGATGGGGGGTCCCAGGGGTCGGGGATCAGGAGGAATTTGGGGGGTCCAGCAGGAAATTGGGGGTCCAGGGGTTGTCAGTGAGGAACTGGGGGGTCCAGCAGGGATTTGGGGGTCCCAGGGTGGGGAGGTCAGTGAGGAATTTGGGGGGTCC
>JAJEOU010002331.1:0-13449 GCA_021534815.1 Acrocephalus arundinaceus
ACTGTTATGCTTTCCACAAAGGAATATCATTACTCACAGCATTTCTACATGAATATCTGCCATTGGTCTGTGTCTCAATGACTTTCAAAGACTTTGTTCCCTGTGCATCTGAATTAAATAATGATTTTTTGCAGATGTGGAAAAAAGAGGCTCCCAGCAGAGGCAGCACAGCCAGGGACAATGGCCCTGGCTCTTTCCACATCTGCTCTTCCCAGCTCCACACTCCCCTTCCCAGCCCTTCTGTGGGTTCAAGGCCGGAGTGCTCTGGTAGCTTGGTCACTGTCCTGCTGTGTGTCCGTGCTGTGACCACCCTCCTCAGCAAGGGCCTCAAAATGCAAAGGCCACATGTGGAAGCACAGAAATAACAAATGAGATCAATCTTCTACTTCCCATCAGCAGAAAATGTCTATCCAGCTCCTGGTATGAAAAGATTGAGTACATGTACTTTGTGCTTACTTTGAGAAATATCTTGATAAAAGACATCCACAGCCCTCACTATCATCAGGGTATTTCCATGGGAGGCTGACAGAGCAACACAGGTCCAACCAATTTGGTTATATCATATGTTCTCCCTTTATTGCTTCAAAATGGTGGTTTATATACAGTCTCAGATAGTTTATGTGAACAGGTGTTTTCTAATTGGTACTAGATTAAAAAGGAATGTAAACAATCTTAACTTTAAGGTCACTACGGTAAAATTACTAAAACTACATTAATTAAATCCAAGCACACCTTAAGGTAATTTCTAACTGCGCCACAAGCTTGCTCACTACTAACAAGGCCTAACTCTGAGGCCTAATTCAGGCCCAAATCTGAGGCCTAGTTTAGGATAGCTCAGGCTACGTCCCATAACAAATCATGCCCCTGCTCTCTAAGAAATTCCTCTACAATTCCCCCTTTTTCTTTTTGCATTACCCAAATTGAGTTAAAAGAACGGTTAATTAATTTTTGCATACACTGCAATAAACAAGGCACAATAACTAAAATAACTACAATAACAATAAAAATTATAATACCAAAATGAACTAAATCTTTAATCCATCCAGTAAAACCCATGAACTAAGCCAATTGTCAAACGGAGTGCCAACAACTACAAGCTTTTTCATGTTATCTTTTAGCTGTGACAGCTGTTTGTAAATTGATTGAGAATGGTCTGATAAGTTCATACAACACATGCCGGCGAACTCGTCACATCCATGCCCCTGGGAGAGAAGGAGAAAGTCAATGGCAGCTCTGTTTTGGAGAACTGCATTGCGGATGTCGCTAATATCTGCAGCGAGTTCACTTAACAAGTTAGATGTTATATTTATTTGCTTTCCTGCCCAACAGGCTAAGGTTTTCAGTTGCGTGAGAGCATGTGCTGACGCAACTCCCTGGGGCAAAAATGATGCTGATATGACAGCTGCACGGCTCCATAAAACTACTTTATCAATGCAATCACTATTTAGTTGAATGACACTGCGCTTGACTCGTCGGTTTTTGTGGGGCAATCCAAGAACTTGATGAATGCTAGGAGCAAATATTGTCAGTTTGCCAAAATAGCATGGATCACCTACAGCTCCTCGAGGTATTGCAGCCCAGGCTCTGTCTCCACAAATGAGAAAGATTCCTGGTGGCAGTCTTTCTACAACACCCTTTGACGGTGTTATAGATGCAGTCCAATTGTTGCAATATTCAGAATTATTGTAATACAATGGGGATTTTGGAGACACCCAAGTGTCGCTACCTCTGGATCATTCTTCTTTTATAATTAGTAAACTTGAATTTAAAAAAAAACGACCAAAAACCAAACAATAATTGCCTGGCACAGAACCCATGAGGTCAAGTTCTTGAGGTCCAGTACCAGTGATTCTAAGATTTTGTGCGATAGCAACAGCTTGGGCTCCCAGAGCACCTTTTGGATTAATTTTGGCTTGAGTCAGAGCTTTAAAATCTGACATGGAATTCACTGGGGACTCCCGATCAGGCAAGTACGAAAAGGATTAGATGGCGTGGTCAAGGACAGGCAAAATGAGTCTTGCCCAGTTTGATTGGCCCAGGTGACCCACATATTTTGTCTTGAGTCAATGTTAAGCAATTCTGACACCCCTCTTGTGAAACAATGATGTTAATTATAATGATCACTTGAAATCCTAACATTCTGTTTATCTTCCTGGTTTCCTTTCTCTAATTCTTTATATATAAAAAATTACAAAAAAACCTCTAATTAACTAAAAAACAACTTAACACTAAACTTAACTTTAAAAACAACTTAACCACTAAACTTAACAATTAAACTTAACAACTGTAGTATATAATTTTTCTCTGCTCTTAACAAAGTTAGTTTTCAGCAGTCTGAGGGTTGTCACAAGGCCTCTCCAGGTAAGTCGCCGTCGGCACTGTTATTATCACCGTTAGCTGGGTATCTCTGATTGAGGACACGCACGAGTGGAATCGACTCAGCACCCAGACAGATCTTGATTTTCCTGTGGAAACACACATGTATCCACGACCATTAAACAAAACAGGACTGGGTCCCTCCCATTTACCTGTCTGCATGTTCTTATGATAGACATAAAGTCCTGGGATCGCCTGTGGTCTTCCCTCTTTCACTGTATAATGATGTATCATGACTGCAGGTTCTTCTCTTCCTTCTGCTAAACATAAAAAGTTTAGAGTGAACAATACCTTAGACAATCGACTAGCTACATCAACCTCACCATCTGCTTCTGCTTTGCTAGGTATTCTTTCAAGGTACGATTGGCCCTTTCTACAATGGCTTGGCCTGTGGGGGAATGGGGGATTCCGGTGGTATGCTTCACCCCCCATGTCTGCATAAATCTGGCAATTCGCTGACCGGCATAGGCCGGACCATTGTCGGTTTTGATCTCTACAGGCACACCCATCACAGCAAAGCAGATAGACAGGTGTCTCTCAACATGCAAAGCCTTTTCCCCTGGTTGTGCTGTGGCCCAGATAAATTTAGAATAGGTATCTATCGTGACATGGACATATTTTAACCTCCCAAACTCTGGAACATGGGTTACATCCATCTGCCATAATTCTAAAGCTTTCAACCCTCTTGGGTTTGTGCCTAAGCCAAGGCCTGGCCCATGATGGCTACACTGAGGGCAGGCACGCACAATCCCTTGGGCATCATTCAGGGAGATCTGAAATTGTCGGTGCAGGGCCTAGCATTTTGGTGGAAAGTGTCATGACTGTTGCAAGCCTTCTCAAACTCATTCTGTGGAGGGACATGGACAAGGCAGCTGACGGCAGCATCTGCCTGCGCGTTGCCTTCTCCTAAACCACTGTTGCATAGATGGCTCCGAATGTGCATGACACAGAAGACGTGCTGACGCTGCCTCAGCACGCTTCGCAAGAACAGGAACAATTCTCCAAGGCGCTGATTTTGAGTTGACCTGATGAGTGCATCTTCAATCTTCTGCACAATTCCAACTACATATAGAGAATCTGAAACAACATTGAGTGGTTCTTTGTCCCAAGTCTGGAACGCCCAACACACTGCTCTCAGTTCAAGGGTTTGAAGACTGTCTCCTGGTTTATTCTTAATTATATGTTGCTTCCATTCTCCTTGCTGTTGCCAAACACACACAGCCTTCTTTGTTTTGCGACTGGCATCAGTAAAGACAGTTCTCCCAACAACTGGTTTCAAGGAACACAATGGTCTTTCCAGCCACTGATGACTCTGAACCAACTTCCACATCGGGCCTTTGGTTGTCGGTTGTGGATCACACCTGTGAACCCTAACAGTGCTTCTTGCAAAGCGACAGATTGTCTTAGCTGCCATTCTAGATCTTCATTTTTCACAGGAATACTGATGTCTGCTGGCTCCTGCCCATCTATCTCTATAATTCTGTCTCTGCCTTTTCTTATCAACGCAGCAAGAGCATCTGTTCTGGTCATGACACGAGTCCTTGGTTGCACAGGTAAAAACACCCACTCTAACAGGATTGCTGTTGAGCCAGGCTTAGATCGGTGTTCCCCTTTTTCTTTTTCCATTGAAGAACAATGGCAAGTGGACAGGCATCAGCGTTAGAAAGAAAAAGTGACAGTGGGAGATGTAGTATACGACGAGCGCTCCAACCACGCTGCAGTTTTCTCTGATACTCGAGTTAAGGCTTCTTGTTGCTCAGGGGGTGCACTCTCGGGGACTGTTTGCATCACTGCCTCGAAGCCATGGTGCAAGGGGTTGTAAATCATCATGGTAATTCCTACAATGGTGCGAACCCATTGCAGGTCTCCAAAGAGTTTCTGGGCATCATACAAGGTGGAAATGTTGGCATGCAAGGTGATTTTCTGTGGCCGAATTTGTGCGTCTGTGATCAGCCAGCCTAAGTATTTCCAAGGAGCTGATCGCTGTATCTTTTCTGGTGCTACAATCAGTCCATGGCTTTTTAGCTGTGAAAACAACCAATTTAAGTCTGCTTCTGCTAACGGCTGTTTGGTGGCAATGAGGATATCATCCATATAGTGATAGATCATTGCATTGGGAAAATGCTGTCTGATTGGTTGCAAAGCCCAATCAACAAACAACTGACACATTGTGGGAGAATTGCGCATGCCCTGAGGTAAAACAGTCCATTCATATTGTTTTGTTGGAGCTGGTCTATTGATGGATGGCACGGTGAAGGCAAAGCGTTGAATGTCTTGTGGATGAAGCGGGATGGTAAAGAAACAGTCTTTTAGGTCAATGACAACAATGTTCCACCCTTGAGGTAACATAGTTGGTGCTGGCAGGCCAGGTTGCAAGGCACCCATTGCTTGCATTTGTTCATTGACCTTTCTTAGATCATGCAACAGTCTCCACTTTCCTGATTTTTTGGGAATTACAAAAATTGGCATGTTCCATGGACTCACAGAGGGTCGAATGTGTCCAGCATCAAGTTGCTCTTGCACTAGTTGTTCAGCAATTTGCAGCTTTTCTTTAGTCATTGGCCACTGCTCAACCCAAACAGGGGTTTCTGTTAACCAGGTAATTTTCTGAATGGGCGGCTGCACTGCAGTGGCCGTCAGGGAAAATGCTGATCAGTAGTGAGAACCATGCCAAGTTGAGATAGTATATCTCTGCCTATCAGTCCTGGAAGTGTTCCGGGTAGAGACATGATGTAGGGTTGAGCCACAATAACTTGATTGTCTTCAAAAATGATGCTAATGGGATCCCTGCTTATCGAGGGAACTTTCATTCCACCCACTCCAACAACGTGGGTATGTGGAGCTTGCAGAGGCCAATCAGGCGGCCAATACATCTGATTGACAATAGAAATGTCCGCCCCTGTGTCAAGCATTGGTTCTAGGGTGATGCAGTGGGAACCACGCTGCAGCCGTACCTTTTTGTGCGGGCGATTTGACAGGTCTATTGTGAAGAAAACATCATGTCCTGTTGATCCAAAGCTTCCGTCTTTTCTTTGCTTTTCATTTGGTTCTCGTGGCTGCTGACGATGTGGCAGGATGTTTTCAAATGGTAAGATTTGAGCAATCTTGCTCCCTTTTGGAATTGTCACGGGTGGTTGTAAAGCATAAGCCATAATTTGTACTTGTCCGGTGTAATCGGCATCGATGACTCCAGGAATCACGATTACACCCTGTTTACTTGTGGAGGATCTTCCAAGTAACAAACCTCCAAGTAAAGAAATTGTACAATACATTGGACCATAAACATTGGTTGGAATTAAATTGACTTCTTTATCTTGTAAGGTGACATCTACTGCTGTTGCCACATCCACGCCGAGGCTTCCCCACGTGGCAGGCTTGTTTCGGACCAAAAAGCCGTTCTTGGGGTCCTCTGGGTCAAGGCATCGATTTCTGTCCTGGCGCGCTGCCTGCATGACGCGCTGGCTTTGGGGTTTCCCGACCTGCGACAAGCTTCTGTGGCATGGGTGTCTATATTGCACTTGTGACACCACACTGCTTTATGACAGGCTCGCCTAAAATGGCCTGTTTCACCACACCGATAGCACTGCTGTTTTGATGATGACTTGTGACTGTTGCGAGGATGACTGGAGTGGTCTTTTGACAGAGCAGCTGCAATGATGTGTCCTTGTTTTTCCATGGCACCATGCACGGCATCATGCACGGCTGCTGAAAATGCTGCTGTTTGATTGTTTTGCTCAGCTCTTGTCGCACGCACGAGCATCTCATCAACTGCACAGCCTTGGGGGAGAGAAGCTAAAATGGCTCTGGTACGTGAATTGGCATTTTCAAAAGCCAGAGAGCGAAATAAATGCTCTTGGAGGTCTGGAGGCAAATCTTGTGCATCTTTTATGGCAGCAGACAGTCTATCAATAAATTGTCCATAAGGTTCTGTGGTTCCCTGCCTGATGTTAGAAAATGAAACAGGCTTCTTCTTGTCTAGAACCAACAGCAAGGCTTTGTGGGCTAATGTTTGAGCAATTTGATGGATCTCGATAGGAAAAGTCAGTTGCACATTAGTTCTAGCATATGGTCCTTGCCCTGTTAGCATGTCAGGCTGGAGTGCATACAAAGGATCTCCAACTGCTTGGTGTTTGTTCACTTCTTCAAACGCTAAACGTTTCCATTCTCTTTCAAAAATGAGAAATTGTGAAGGGGTTAAAAGCAAAGATGCAATGTTTGAGCAGTCAGCAGGGCAGAGGACATCTGCAGTGAAAATGTATTGTATTATGTTCTTGGCTGCTTCTGATCTAATTCCATATGTGCTAACTGTTTGCTTTGCTTGGCTTAACACCTTCCATTCGTGAGGCTCCCATCGAGCTTGGGCATTTTCTGTAATCACTGGGCAAGCAAGGGAACTTGCTATCTCAAAGTTGCCATCCTTCATGGCATCTTTTACTATTTTGGACCACCTGTTTGCAATCGGATTTGGCTGGGTGACTGACAATGCCATGCGATCTTCCTTAGAACTCGGTCGGGTAGATAGTTTTGCGAGTCTCTCAATTGTGTGTCGCAGCCCACACGCGTGCTGCGGTTCTTTCTTTCGCCGTGATGGGCTGCGAAAATCGGGGCTGGAACTGTCCTGGTCTGAGTCAGAATCCGAGTCAGAATCAGAGGGCAGGGGACACTGGGCTGCCACGGGTCGATGTGTCTTTTTAGCAAGCCGCGCCGTGGCCCCGGGATTCACGGCAGTGGCTGAGGTCTCCGCGACGGAAGTGGGCATGGGCGCCGCCATGTTTGTTTTGGTCACGTGAACTCCCTTCGCCTGCGTCACCGCCTTGTCTTCCGGTGAGGGGATGGGCGGCGGGTTTTTGGTTTCGTCACCGCCCTTGTCACTGCCCTTGTCGCCGCCCCCCTGTGTCGTCTCCTGAGCCGGCCCCGCTCCGCCCTCGGTCCCGCCTGCTGTCTCGTCTTTCACCACGCCCCCAGACTCTGGCGGCTGCTGCGCTTCCTGTTCTCCTCCATTTTTTCCAGACAGAGACAAAGACTTTTCTTGTGCATTGACCACGCGGTTTTCAGCAGAGCTTATAACATCTTGCAGGTTAGAATAAACGGGCGCTGCATTTCCTTTCACTGGATGGGCTGAATTGATGCCAAAAAATCTCGCTACCTTAGAGGATTTTTGCGTATTTGTTAATTCTGCCGGCGTACCAATTTCCATAGCTTGGATCACAGCTTGGGCTGCCTTTCGCTCGGCAACTAAAGTCTCTAAAGTAGTTAAAATTTTTTGCCAGACAGCGCCAAGTTCTTGAGCTTTTCTTGCCTCTCGTCCTCCAGCAATCACGGCTTTCCACAACAAATTACCAATTTCTCTCCACTCGGCTTCACAAAAAACGAGTGAAGAATTGCTTAATTTCCCTTTCTTCCTGGCCCACAGGGCCAACTGTTCTACTTCACTTTCTTTAAGTTTTTCGCCTCTCTTTGAGAGCATACTAATGAGAAGGCGGCTGGCCGCGAGCATTTCATTATCCTTTTTTTTTTTTTTTTTTTCTTTTTTCCTTTCTCTTTTCCCGCGGGCCGCTTACCTTCCCTTCCACGGCGTGCCGCTGTCTCACCCTGGGCAAAACGGAGCGAATCACGCCTTCAGCCTCCCAGCTCCGAGTCAGTTCATCTCCGCAAGTCCTGCTCACCACTGGTCCAGGGGGGGCCGCTTGGCTCCGGAACTCCGGCAGGTCTGGAGATAAGCTCAGAGACTTCTAAACTCTCTTCTTCAAAGTTTCACCGCATAAGGTGAAATCAAAAACGTATTTAAACAAAAAATCCTATTTAAACAGAAAAACGTATTTAAACAAAAGAAAATCGTATTTAAACAAAAAAAAAAAACGTATTTAAACAGAAAAATCGTATTTAAACAAGAAATCGTATTTAAACAAGTTAGCATTTAAACAAGGTCCCTGTTCGGGCGCCATTTATCATCAGGGTATTTCCATGGGAGGCTGAACAGAGCAACACAGGTCCAACCAATTTGGTTATATCATATGTTCTCCCTTTATTGCTTCAAAATGGTGGTTTATATACAGTCTCAGATAGTTTATGTGAACAGGTGTTTTCTAATTGGTACTAGATTAAAAAGGAATGTAAACAATCTTAACTTTAAGGTCACTACGGTAAAATTACTAAAACTACATTAATTAAATCCAAGCACACCTTAATATAATTTCTAACTGCGCCACAAGCTTGCTCACTACTAACAAGGCCTAACTCTGAGGCCTAATTCAGGCCCAAATCTGAGGCCTAGTTTAGGATAGTTCAGGCTACATCCCATAACAAATCATGCCCCTGCTCTCTAAGAAATTCCTCTACACCACCCCAAAAACTTTCCCCAAACCACCCCACCCACCCCCAAAAGCCCCCAAATCACCTGTAAGAGACGGTGCGAAGGTCCCTCACCTGCCTCACGACCGCCGCCAAGGACAGAGACCGAAACCCCAAGGACAGAGAGCGAAACCCTGAAACCCCAACACAGGAGTTCTGGCCTGGCTGCAGTGGGATGTCTGACAAGTGTTGTCCACAGGTGTGTTTAAATCTTGGAAAAGATCAAGTGCCTTTTGCACTCTGAGATCAACAAACCAATCCCCACTTGTATTACTGGGTCATGACAGGGACACAGGGCTGCCGGCAGCTGCCACTGGGACCCTCTTATGTTCCCCAAGGGGCATTTTCTGCTCAGCTTTGGAGCTCATTCTCCAAATGTGCCCTGCAAAAACCCCAACCAGGGATCCTCCAGGATATCCTGGAGGATTTTCTGTTTTCTCCGGAGCCTCTGCCTCACCTCGGAGCGGTGCCCGGCCGGCTGAGCTCCTCTCTTCCCCGGCTGCCCGCAAAGGAGAAGCTGCGCTGGTAACCCCAGCCGAGCCTGGGGCTGCCCCACGCTGCCGCAGGGCCCAGGGAGATGCCCCCGGGCCTCCTTCCCCCTCTGGAAGCGGTGCCAAGCCCAGGCTGGCTGTTCCTACATCTTTGAGACCAAAGGGTAGAGAGAGGGAAGAAAGACCAGCTGAGCAAAGGATTTTTCGCTGCTGTCTCTGAACCTTTCTCTCGCCACGTGGCTCCCAGATTTTGGCAGAGCCCACATGAGTATCTGCAGTCCTGGCAAGAATGTTAACTCTTCCCTGACACAGATTAAAACTTTTTAAAACTCTAACTCTCTTCACAGAGAGAGAAAAAGCTGAATTAAAGAGATGTAAAGGGACAATATGAAGATACCAGTAGGTAACAAGAGTGATTTCTTAGGCAGGAGAGATGATGAATTGCCTCAGATTTTATGCATAAAACCCCTGAGTTTTAGTAACAGACTGTATGGGGCTTGCTAGAAATTTCCTTTAAACCACAGACAATATAATTGGGGAGATGCTTTGTAGATTTTGGAGCAAAGGGATTGGGGTTTTTTTGTGATTTACTGAGTGAATGCTGAGTGAGAAACTGTAATGTGATCTTATAGGATGTTTTAACTGAGAGAGATAAGAAGAAGCCTTTTGTGACCATGAAGAATTGAGTAGATATCTCTACTCCTTAAGATGAGAAATCCTTTGCTTGTGGAAGTGTGTATTTTTAAACAAAGAAACCCAGTGTGAGTCTATGGCCCAGTATGTAGTCATGGGAAGGCTACATGATTTGGGCAGACTACAAAATTGCAGAAGTTTTCGGGCAGGCTGTTTTTGTAGGGGCTAGGAGCCACAAAAGACACCGCGTCTTTAGTAGAAGTTACCTAACACATCAAGAGATTTACTTCTCTCTCTCAAAGACTGAATGAAAGTCTTCTTTTACAAGTAGTACTGACCTGAAGCTCTGAGTTTTGTCTCTTTATGTTGCACGTAAGAAAGTACCTGGGGCGGGGGGGAAAGTGTTTTAAAGGTTTCATTTTGATTCTACTTCTTTACTTTTTTTCCCCTTTTGTGTGTTAATAAATCTGCCTGTTTTCATCCTTAAGTTAAGCCTGTTTTCCTCCTATTCTCATAATCGTATTTCACAGAAAAAACACTAAATTTGGCAAACAATACTCAGCAAACATGAAACCACTACAACCTCCCAAACACCAAGATTCAGCCCTGAAAATGCCTCCCAGGAGTTCCCCATCTCTGGTCTCTCCCATTTGGTGTTCAGGATGTTCCCCTCTCTCCCAGCTGCTGGGGGTCACACTTGTATTCAGGGACCCCCGTCTACTCAGTCCCCCCTCCCCAGGCTGCTGGGAGTCTTAGCAATCTGAAAAGTTTTCCCCTTTTCCCCGTCCCCATTTAGGGATGCTGGGTGCTTTGGAGGTCCCAGGGTCCCTTGATTCCTTTTTCTCTGCTTTGGGGTGGAGGGGTCCAAGGATTCCTCTCCTGCCCCTCTCCAGGCTGTTGAGGGTCCCGCGAATTGTGGCACTCTCCCCTCTCTGGGCTCCCCAATTTGGGGTCCTGGGGGACACAGGGCTCTGCTCCTCCAGGCTGCCTCTGCTGGCAGCCGCCACTGGGACCCCACAATTTCCCCCCAAGGGGCATTTTCCAGTCAGCTTTGCAGTTCTTCATTCTCCGAACATCTCCCCCAAAAAACCCAGCCCAGGGACCCCCCAGGATATCTGGACCTAACTCAGGTTTGAAAGAGAGGTGTCTGCTAAGGAAGGCAGGAGTCTCTCTTGAAATGGAAAATATAAACCCCCACCCTCTGAATTATAATCTTGAAATTAATGGGCTCTCAGGCAAAGATATGGGTGTAACAGGTCTTTAGTAGGAAAATTGACCTGAAGATGCTGTAGTAAAAAAACCCCAAACACTGACAGAGTCAGAATACAACCTGACATCCGGTTAGGCACGGTGTTGGTAGCAGTCCAATCAAATCGTGGCTGCAGTCCTGCTGGAGTCACAGATGTGGTTTTGTTGAAGCGACGATCCTGTAGAAGGGTTTAGTTTTCTTATGAAGGTCCAGTGCTGGTATAGATGGGTCTGGTGTTCCTCTGGGAATCCAGTGGCAACAGGCTGCTTCTGTTGTGTTAAATCTCAGATTATATCCAGGTAGGAATGCTTGGCTCCTCCCTCTGGGTGGAGCATCTCACAATGGGATGATGGAATTTTATCAGTCATGCAGTGAGACTCAATGGCCCATTAACAGAAGATATCCCCTGGAGGGAGGGTGGGTCATGGAAGAGATAAAGAACACTGCCCCACCTGGTTTTAACAGCTGGCCCATTAACAGAAGATATCCCCCAGAGTTATGAGAAATGAGTCATGGAGCAATTCTTGGGATCTCCTGTTCATTTGTTTTCAAACGAGCACACTGGGGAGAAGTGGGACCATGATGGGAACTGCTGTGAGCAGGCTGGAGTGACTGGTCTACACATGTGGGCAACTGGGCATGACTGGGAACATGCTGGGAGAGACTGGCATCATACTGGGGGTGACTGGGACCATACTAGGGGCAACTGGGAGAACTGGGAACACACTGGATAAAAGTGGGAGCAGCTGGGAGTGACTGGGACCATGGTAGGGGCAAACTGCATCATAATGAGGAATGACTGCCAGTGACTGGGCTCATACTGGGAATGCCGAGGAAACCGGAACCACACTGGGGGGGGCAACTGAGCTCATACTGGGAGCAGCCACTGCCAGCACTGGGACTCCTGAACCCCTTTCCTGCCATCCTGCTCCTCCAGTCCCAGAACCCTCCACTAGGATTTTGGAAATCCCAGGGGTCCCCACTTCTCGAGGTCCCCGCTTTGGGTTCTGGGGGTCTCCTCTCTCGGGGGTCCTGCTCAGGGAAGCCGCAGCTCTCCCGGGGCTCCCCAAACCCGGTGTCCCCCCACCCCCGCTGGTCCTGCACGGTCCCCACGTGGCCCCAGCAGAGCTCGGAGGGCCCAGCCCGGGAAGCCCAACCCCCACCACAGGGGGACCCACATACCCCTGCACCCTGACAGGGCTCTGCCACTGCCACCACCAGGACCCCCCAAAAACACCTCCCGGGGATCCCCCGATGTCCCCCAAGGAGCATCTGTGGCTTGGCTTTGGAGCCCTCCAAACATCCCCCCAAAAAAATCCCAAAGCCAGGGACCCCCAGGATATTTGGGGTGAGCTCCCCCTCCCCAGGCACCTGTGGGATGGGGGCGATGGTGTCCGGCTGAAGGAGCTGCAGATACAGAGAGTG
Organism: Acrocephalus arundinaceus; assembly: GCA_021534815.1. Classification (NCBI taxonomy): domain Eukaryota; kingdom Metazoa; phylum Chordata; class Aves; order Passeriformes; family Sylviidae; genus Acrocephalus; species Acrocephalus arundinaceus. The sequence continues at coordinate 12,526 of JAJEOU010002331.1, forward strand.
GTTAAAGCACGTGGGGCCTCCTCTGCCTGCTCCAGCTCCTCCTCCTTCTGCTCCTCCTCTTCCTCCTTCTCTGTCCCTCCTTTTCCTCCTCCTCCTCCCAGCTGGGACACCATGGGAAAGGGCTGGGTCACCCCCAGATCAAGCTGAGTGGAGCATAAGTTTGGGGAGGACAGCGGGAAAGGGGTGGGAGAGGGGGCACAGGGGGATCTGGGACCCACTGAGGGTCCCCAAGTTCACCCCAGGACCCCCGAGCCCCCTCCCAGCTCCCCCAGTTCCCTCCGCACCCCCGGCTGAGTGGGGGGCTCAGCCCAGGACCCGTCGTTGTTCGGGGCTCCCCCGAGTGCAGCCAACGGGAGAGTTCCCAGCTCGGAGAGGCCACAGCAGAGGAGGGGATCTTGTCCCTCTTTGAGGGACTTTAAGGGTCTTCTGGCCCCTTTGAAGAGAAGTTTTTCTCTATTTAAGGGTTTTTGGGGGGATCCCACCTTTACAAGGGTGTTTTTATTTCCCATTTTAGGGTGTGTGTGAAGCTGCAGCCCCACAAGCCCCTTTCAAGGGGGGATCATGATGGCTTTAAGAGACATTTTTAGGGAGACCCCCAGTACAAGCCCCTGTATGGGATATTTTTCCCCCCAGGGTGGAATTTTGGGGTTCTCTCTACCATCCCCACTTTAAGAGCCCCTGCTCTTTTTGGATCCCACTATAACTTCCCTTAAAAAGGCAACACCACTCCCATTTATTCCAGCATGGAGCCCTGGGGCATTTGGGGGTCCCAGGTGGGGTTTGGGGGTCCTGGGAGGGTTTGGAGGTTTCGAGTGATGCCGATGATGGTGATGCAGACCCTGTGCTGGGTATAAACATGCATGAGGGGTTCTCAGGGAGGTTTTGTGTATCCCGAGGGTTTTAGGGGTCACAGTGGATTTTTGG